>APFE031176486.1:0-18073 GCA_000404065.3 Pinus taeda
GGGTGGATGAGTCAATATTTGTATATCCTCACTTGGTTGAGAGATGGATGTATGTATGAGCCTTTGGTGATAGGAAGGTCATTTAAGATAGAGTCATGTTCTTCTTGTAGAACATCTTTTTGCACATCTTGCCTATAGTCAGGGGGAGCATGAACAACACACTTCAGCAGTACAGAGACTCAGCATGTACTCAGGGGGAGCATCAACAGATTGGTACAACTTGGCATATACAAAGGGGGAGCTCATTCAGAAATTTCAGCAGGCACTCAGGGGGAGTATGGACAACAAAGGAAGAGAATATCCTGGTCCGCCCTTTGCCCTTGAAGTCAAAGGGGGAGAGTGATTTGGTATTGTTGCAATCAACTCCAAAGGTGGAGATTGTTGGCATTATGATGCATGTGTTGTACTTGATGGCAACGAAATCGTAGAAGATCAACTCACTTATATATATCTAGATGAATCTACGGAAGAGATATCAGATGTGACAGAATGCATGGGATGCCAGAAAACTCAAAGGAATCAGATGACAGTTCTCAGCATGAAAAGTTAGCTTTTCCATCAATTCCAAAGGGGGAGATTGTTGGCATTATGATACATATGTTGTACTTGATGGCAACCCACTCATCTCAGATGATAAATTATAGTGTAGAGAAAAGTTAATGCGCTTTCATGAAGAGAAAAGTTCCTTTCATGCAGAGAACAGTTTCCTTTGGTACACCTTGGCATATACAAAGGGCGAGCTCATTCAGAAATTTCAGCAGGCACTCAGGGGGAGTATGGACAACAAAGGAAGAGAATATCTTGGTCCACCCTTTTCCCTTGATGTCAAAGGGGGAGAGTGATTTGGTATTGTTGCCATCAAGTCCAAAGGGGGAGATTGTTGGAATTATGATGCATGTGTTGTACTTGATGGAAACCAACTCATAGAAGATCAACTCACTTATATATATATGGATGAATCTACGGAAGAGATATCAGATGTGACAGATTGCACGGGATGCTGGACAACTCAAAGGAATCAGATGACAGTTCTCAGTATGACAGGTTAGCTTTGCCATCAAGTCCAAAGGGGGAGATTTTTTGGCATTATGATGCATGTGTTGTCCTTGATGGCAACCAACTCGTAGAAGATCAACTCACTTATATATATCTAGATGAATCTACGGAAGAGATATGAAATGTGACAGAATGCATGGGATGCCCGACAACTCAAAGGAATCAGATGACAGTTCTCAGTATGACAAGTTAGCTTTGCCATCAAGTCCAAAGGGGGAGATTGTTGGAATTATGATGCATGTGTTGTACTTGATGGAAACCAACTCATAGAAGATCAACTCACTTATATATATATGGATGAATCTACGGAAGAGATATCAGATGTGACAGATTGCACGGGATGCTGGACAACTCAAAGGAATCAGATGACAGTTCTCAGTATGACAGGTTAGCTTTGCCATCAAGTCCAAAGGGGGAGATTTTTTGGCATTATGATGCATGTGTTGTCCTTGATGGCAACCAACTCGTAGAAGATCAACTCACTTATATATATCTAGATGAATCTACGGAAGAGATATGAAATGTGACAGAATGCATGGGATGCCCGACAACTCAAAGGAATCAGATGACAGTTCTCAGTATGACAAGTTAGCTTTGCCATCAAGTCCAAAGGGGGAGATTGTTGGCATTATGATACATATGTTGTACTTGATGGCAACTCACTCATCTCAGATGATAAATTATAGTGCAGATAAAAGTTCATGCACTTTCATGAAGAGAAAAGTTCCTTTCATGCAGAGAAAAGTTCACGCACTTTCATGAAGAGAAAAGTTCCTTTCATGCAGAGAAAAGTTCACGCACTTTCATGCAGAGAAAAGCGCACCCACATGGGAAATCTTATGTTTGGTTCATGGTATTAGTCCAACAGTTTTTGATCTTATGGTTTTGGTATGTGGTATTGCATCCAAAAGAGTTGAAACCAAGTATTCGGTCCGTTGTATTGTTTTTTTATGGTTTTGGACCATGGTATTGAGTAAGGCCTAAGACTATGAAAGGAGAAGAAGATCAGTAGGCAAAGTCATGGAAAAAGACTTGAATATCTGATGTAGTATGAGGTCCAGTATGTAGGATATGGGTTATGATGCATTGCTTGATCTGAGCTAAGGAGGGATCTCACCAGTTGATGGAGAACAAGATCTAAGGATAGATTAGGATCAAATGGTTTGAAATGAATCATCTTTATATGGTTTGATCATGGATAGACTAGAGCTAAATTATTGATGCATGTTTTATTGTACACATGTTATGATCTGGGTACCACTGATGTCTGAAACAGCCGCAAAGTCATGATTGAATATGTATAGATCTGTACGCGGGTTGGCTTTGGCGAAAGCATGTATATACGTAGATTTGATTCATCGTAGTAGTGTATACATAATGAAGTATGATGTTTGAAGTTGCAGTTGGGTTTGATTGTTATTGCAGAGTTTTGTAGTCTTCTTTGTGTTCTAGTGACTGTATTGTTGACAGGGTTTCAGTGTTTTAGGGATTCAGAAATTGATGATGCTAGTATTGATTGTTTTGTGCTTCAATGATATTGATGGGTCCAGTATGAAAATTGGATGAAACGTGGCCTTCAGATTATAGTGTTGTGCTTCAGGAGTATCCAGTTTGAAAGTTTATGAGAAGTGGTACCTGGCGGAAGAAAGAGAAGGTTCTTGCCTTCTGTAGGTCAGCACCTACGTACTAGTACATCAGCTAGTACAAGAGCTAAGGGGGTGGTAGCTCCCTTCCAGTAGCAGCTGAAGAACGAGCAAAGGTTGGAGAATTTTAGTAGGCCAACACCTACGTACCAGTAAGTGGATCGGCTAGTACAAGAGCTAAGGGGGTTTTAGCTCCCTTCCAGGAGAGTCTGGAGAATGAGAGAAGGTTGTAGCCTTCTACAGGTAGAAGCCTGCATACTGGTATAAGACTGCACCAGTACAAAAATATTGTAAAATAAGTTTCTTATTAAAAGAAGATAGAGACGATTTGCAATAGGTGGTTTTCACCCACATTGGGTTTCCACCTTATATCATGTTGTTCATATGTGCTTCTTGTGTGTGATGATTTGTTCTGTTTTACTGCACCTGCTTACTATACATATGGTTAAAGAAGTTCTGATGCAATAAATAAAGATCAACATTTAATGGATTAATTGAATCATAAGTATTTTGGATATACGCTAGTTGCATTAGACATAGTTGCGTTGAAGTAGTGTATATGTATCTAAGTATGGAAATGAAAAAGTTTTATTCAGTTGATAATACTGATTCACCCCCCCCCCTCTCAGTATTATTTCCAACAATTTTCTATAGGAGTCTCATTCGGTAGGATGGCCCTGTCACCATTGTCTTAGAGAATTTCCTTAGCTCTTATTATTCATCACATGAGAGTGTTATGTTGGAATATTTGAAAATTGAAGTGAGTATGCCTAGAGAGTGCATAATGTAACTTCTTTCTAGGTTCTCTTACTATAAAGGGTGACAGTAAAGTGAGCCTCTAAGTGAGAGGTTGTAGTACCACCCAGGAAGAGACACATGCAAACAAAAAGAGGTATGTCTAGAATGCAATAGAATAGTCCATAGAGAATGTGACAATCATTAAAATTGTAGTACAAGGAAAAACGTGTACACCAACCAGCAGAGCAGCACATACGGATGTGATGGCCATTGTAACTAGTAAGAAATAAAGGTTTTTTCAATATCCTGCGGAGTAGTCCACAAGGACCTGACAACAATGAAAACCAATACAACACATTCCCAACAATTTAAGTACTAAAACAACTGAAGTAGTTCAACCATCTTAGCATAGGTGAAACAAATATTCATTACAAATGTCGAAAGAATTGTATTACTTACATCTACAAAACATACATAAAAATGTGTTGGCCTTAACATGATTTTGTATTATGAAAATTTTCCAAGACACATATTTACACCATATATCACTATTCCCAGTTGTGGGACATTGGAGGCACTCCTTGCTCCTCAAATAACTGACTGAACTCTCAAGGTTATTTGGGAGGAGACCGGGTTAAAAGTCCCCATTCATACAATGGGACGGGTATATATAGCCAAGGGTGGCGCTTGACCCTTGTGACTCTTGGACTTCCCTCATCATCATTCAACTTCCTATGAATTTTCAACTAACATGACTCTTCATCTTCATGTGTGGGTCCATTGGACTTTCACTTTACATTACATTTAATTACAACATAAATGATAGTAGAATTGTGGCCCTGACAACTCATGACACAATTTGACATGAAACTAGTAACATGGACTAGATTACTATGGTGGAAATGTCAAGCTTCTCTTGTTGTTTGTGATGGATGTGCTCTTGGATGTGCTTTGTCTTTTCCTTGACATGGATTGATGTTATGGGGTCTTCAATGGTCTTAGTCTTGTAAGATGGTTACGTGCATGTGCTCCTTTTTCTTACTCTTTCGTGAGCTTCTTTTGTCTGTCTAGTTCTGATGCAATTTCTATTCAATTCTCGGAAGGAAGGCAAGTTGATCACCTCTAGGATTGTGTAGTGCAACTATCCTGAAGGACAACCTCAAGCATTGCATAGTTCCAAGTAGCAGATCATTATCACAATCGACTGAGACTGCCAATTGCAACTCAGTTAGGGTCTCGTGAGAGGGGGGTTATCCAGTCAGAAGGGTTTTTAGGAAAGTGGCTAAGTGTGGGAAGAAAGTGTACCCATTAGGACTCGACATTCTAATCAGACATTTGGCATACTTCAACAACATGATTCCATGGACCATTGGGACAATAAGACAAAGAATTTTTCTCTGTGAGACCATCTATAGCTAAGAGCGACAAGTGTGACACTTAAGAGAGACGTTCAGATGATCGTGACAACACTTGTGTGATAGTGCTTACAACTTTGTGTATGATTGATATAGATGTATACATAGCTAGGAAAACTCAAACAAATATAGGAAAATCTTTGAAATCAACAGAATAGGACAATAAGTCATGAAAAATAAATTAGCATGCCAAAAGATGACATTTGGTCAAACAAGAAAAAGTGGTGAAAAGACTCAAAGGGAGCTCATGGACTGAGCCTAAATGTTTGCAACCATGATGGAAAAACCAAGGAAGGCTCCAAAATTTGGGTACTACCCAAAATATCGGAGGGTGTTGTAGTCACCACAATATGTGCCTCAGAGGCACTACCTAGTATGGATTATGTTACAGATTAACATAGGGAGTGAAAATGCATGGCTTCAAAAATGCATATTAGGCAGGGAGTCTATTTGTCTGAAAGATTACATTAGGAGAAATTTGAACATCAGGAGTCTGTTTGTTGCGCTCAGCTCAGTAGAAGTTGAACACATGGTTGAAAGTTAAGAAAGATGTGAGGAGATCTGGATGAGAAAGGTACTTGTGGGATTCTTTGGTCTCGTGATGGATCCAACTATGATATATTGTGATAATAAGATTTGAATTAGTCTCTCTGACAATCTGGTATTTCATAATCAATCCAAGCATAGAGATATTTATTATCACCATTTGTGGGACTATGTGAAGAGGAGGATAATGTTTCTATAGTACATTCCAATTTAGTAATAAGATTTTGATATCTTGACAAAGGCTTTGTAAAGAGGGCAGTTTCAACTCCACAGGTGCATGATAGGTGTGGTTGATAATCCCTTTCTTTCTAAGAGGGAGTGTTGAGAAGTGTAGCAAGAAAGTATCAGTTTGACTTAGCGTTGGTAAAATAGAGAAACTTCAAAATTTACACATCAATAGACAAATTGGAGGCAGTGTACTAAGGTGACATGGCTCTTGTCATTCAATTAGTTTAGTAAATTTGAGTTAGTTGGATCGGAGTTTAGATTGCATGAGTTGATTGTTACTTTATAGAAATCTGGTTCAGTTATTTCCAGTTGTACTTAGCTAGACTTGCTCTAAAAGTGAATAGAACTAGTTGGAGGTCAATGGTGCAGTGAGACAATAGTCTAACTCAAAGATCATCTAGCTAACTATTCAATCAACCAAAATAGGTCATGCATACAAGGAATTAAAATGTGTAACCTATGGTAGAGATTCCAAGGCAGTGTAGCATTATTTGTAGAATAGTATTGAGTGTATAGGGATTACATGTAATCAATGATTAATCCTTGGGAATTATAGAATTATTTTGGAGGAAATTCCTAAAGAATAAGGGCTAATTTCCTCAGCATTTATGCAAGAAAATAAGAGGCTAGGTGAGATGATTTTAGGCTAAGTGTTGGCCAGATTTGTTCATTGAGAGGAGAGAGAACAATTCTTCTTTTAAAGTTTGAGTATAGAGTTGGAGCTAGTCATTGTCATAATTCATCTATTCAAATGATTAATGCAAACATGATTAAGGCATTTTTACCAGTTGGTTTCCCCTAAATACATCTATGTACTTGTGTATGTGATTGATGTATGTTTGGGAATGTTGTTCTAAATTGTGAATTAATTTATGGAGAGTGGTAGAGTAGAATTCTATCCCTTGATTTAGATTAAATTTCTTGATCAGTTGCAATTCTATAGCTGATTTTCTACAATTAGTTCTCATTTCCCATAGGCTTACAAAAAGTATAACTAAGAAAATGAAATAAAATTTCTAAATCCTAAAAGCATTCCATAAATCACCCATAAATCATTCCATAAATTAGATTTTCCTAAATCCTAAAATCACTTCATAAATCATCCATAGATCATATTTTTCTAAATTCTAAAACCACTCAATAAGGACTGTATAAATGACCCAATCTATCCCTAGAAGCTCTCATGATTTTCAATGTAGAATTTCTTTTCTCTTATGGAAAAAATATCACTTATCCATAGCTTCTATAAATGGAGGAGCAGATAGGAGTTCAAGTGGATACATCCACTCAGGTAGAACCATCCAACAGAAGGTGTGAATGTTACTACCTTGACAAGATTATGGATGAGTCAGGTTGGTGGGACAATCATCCGTCAACTACTGGAGGCCCTCCTTATAGTGCCATAAACTTTGACAGTGTTGAACCCGCGAAAATTCAGGGGATCTCATGAATATGAAGTCTCAACTAATCCTCACACCGTTTGGTGTAGGAGTCCCATCTGGTACGATGGCCCAGTTTCCATTGTCTTAGAGAATTTCCTTAGCTCTTATTATTCATCACATGAGACTGTTATGTTGGAATCTTCGAAAATTGAGGTGAGTATGCCTAGAGAGTGCATAATGTAACTTTTGTCTAGGTTCTCTATCTAAAGGGCGAGAATAAAGTGAGCCTCTAAGTGAGAAGCAGTAGTACCACCCAAGAAGAGACACATGCAAGCCAAAAGAGGTATGTCTAGCATGCAGCACAATAGTCCATAGAGCATGTGATAGCCATTAAAACTACAGTAAGTACGCTAGGGCTTTGGGTTGGAACCCCAATGGGGCAAGAGAAAAATACAATAAGAAACACTCATACAGCTCAGGAAACATGCTTTTATAAACAGACTATATGACAGTGACCATTCCCAGACGTCCTTCGTTTCGGTAGACCCTCTAGAGTTTAGACCCTCTGCAACTCCTGATGATCTTCAATCCTGAAAATCATTCAATTCGAACATACATACCAGTATATAGATAAAGCATTTTAATGAAACTAACTTTGTATCATATAAGAGAAATGATTAGTTATACATCAAAATAACATTCATATATGAATTACAACACTATTTGATGCCTAAACACAGTTAATCTAAAAAAAAAGACAATGCTTCTTTTTATTGTAGAAAGCTATAACTAACATGGAGAGAATTCAGTTGAGTCTTATTCTTCTAGCTCCAAGCGGAACCGTCTTCCGTATCCATCCAGTCTGAGTCTTCAACGACCTCCTTCCATAACCAATACCATGACATTTCAAGCAAGAGGGAGAATATCAACAATAAAGAAAACAAGGGTTTCCTGAAACTTGGGGAATTTCATGAAGCACAAGGATATTTTAGACTCAGTCAGGGATAATATCAGTATAATAACTCTATCTCTTCTCCTCCTTAGGGCCTTCCCATAGAGTTCTATTTATACTTCTACCAATTAGTTTTTTATTTGGGAAATAGTTGGGAAATAGTTGGGCCATGGGAAATAGGAGGTAATCAATAGGTAAAACCCATGAACTCTACCTAGAATTAAGGAAATTTAATTTTTTTAAGTGTTTTAACAAATATACGCAGGTTGGGTATTGACTAACCCGTGTGTACATGCTTTTATCTTAGGTAAAGGTAGTGTACAGGGAATAAAACATTGTTTTTAAAATATTTGGACCAAGTCTGGAAGGAGGGGTTGCCCTAGGCCATATACCAAGCATCACAAATAACAAGGGTGGTAAATGGTGTTATAACAAGAAGGGAAAATGTGTACACCAACCAATAGAGTAGGCCATATGGATGTGATGGTCGTTATAACTAGTAAAAAATAAAGGTTTGTCTAATATCTTGTGGAGTAGTCCACAAGGACTAGACAACAATGGTAACCAATATAGCACATTCCCAAAAATTTAAGTACTAAAACAACCGAAGTACTTCAACTATCTTAGTATAGGTGAAAAAAATATGCATTACAAATGCTGAAATAATAGTCTTACTAAAATCTATGAAACATACATGAAATTTTTTTGACCTTAACATTATTTTGTGTTATGAAAAATTTCCAAGACACATATGTACACCATATACCACTAGTCCTAGTCATGGGACATTGGAGGCACTCCTCGCTCCCCAAATAAATGAGTGAACTCTCAATATTATCTGGGAGCAGACAAGGTGAAAAATCCCTGCTCATACAATGGGACGGGTATGTATAGCCAAGGGTGGTGCTTGACCCTTGCTACTCTTGGACTTCCCTCATCATTGTTCAACCTCCTATGACTTTTCAACTAACATGACTCTTCATCTTCATGTCTGTGTCCATTGGAATTTCACTTCACATTACATTCAGTTACAACAGAAATGGCTGATAGTATAAATGTGCCCTTGACAACTCATGACACAACTTGACATGAAACTACTAACATGGACTAGATTACTATGGTGGAAATGTCAAGCTTCTCTTTTTGTCTTGATGCTACAGGGTCTTCAATGGTCTTAGTCTTATAATATGGTTACATGCATGTGCTCTTTTTTCTTACTCTCTGATGAGATTCTTTTGTCCATCCAACTGCAAGTACTTCTTCTAGCATGTGTTCTCCTCCTTTGTCTTGTTCGTTGTCTTGCCATGTTCTATCACTATACATGTTCCTAAAATTCACTCATGATGGGACAACATCAAATCCAAAACATGCTCGTCTAAGATGATGCATTTCTTTCCATTTCATGGGCTCGGAATAGATGATAGGCTTGAAAGAGGGCTCAGTAACTATGCACTACTTAGTTCGAGGTGATAGGGAGGGGGACTGGTCACTAAGACTGCACAGAGTGAAACTTAGTCTTGGATGAGGAACTCTAGGGCATAGTCTTTATTGTCAAGAAAAATTGTGCAAAGGTCACTTGGTGGTAGGATTCTGTAGTTGAGGACACTAGTGACAACTATAAGGTGGGACCCTCAGGGTCATTTCTACGTAGTTTCGTGAAGGAAGAAAAGGTAGGACAACAAAGGGACTAGAGTATAGTTTTGTGCAATCCATGAGAGTAATGAGTCCTAGCTAAGGGAGATCACTCAGAGGAAAAATATTCCTAGTTTTTGGGAGCACTGCAAACTTAGGTCCCTACACATTGTGGGGTTACACTAGGAAGGGAGGAGGCTTGATGACTAATCTTATGAACTATGCAGTTCAGGTTAGGCTTTGAGGCAATTTCTGTTCAATTCTCGAAAGGAAGGAAAGCTGCTCAACTCTCAGATTATGTAGTGCAACTATCTTGGAGGACAACCTCAAGCACTGTGTAGTTCCAAGTAGCGGAGCATAATCACAATGGTATTAGAATATGCATTGCAACCCAGTTAAGGTCGTGTGAGAGGGAGGTTGTTCGGTCATAAGGATTTTTAGGGAAGTGGCTAACTGTGGGAGGAAATTGTGCCCATGAGGACTTGACATTGTGATCAAACATTTAGCATACTTCGATAACATGATGCCATTGACCATCAGAACAACAAGACAAATCATTTTCTCTACGATACCATCTATAGCTAAGAGCGACAAGTGTTACACCTGGGATAGAAGTTTGGACGACCATGATGACACTTGCGCAACAGTGCTTACAACTTTATGTATTAGTGATATTGATGTATACATAGCTAGGACAACTCAAACACATAAAGAAAAACCTTCGAAATCAACAGAACAAGACCATAAGTCATGAAAAATAAATCAGCATGCCAAAAGACGACATTTAGTCAAACAAAGAAAACAGGTGAAAATACTGAAAGGGACCTCATGGAATGAGCCTAAGTGTTTGCAAACATAAAGGAAAAACCAAGGAAGGCTCTAAAATTTGGGTGCTAGCCATTATATTTGAGGGTCTTGCAATCGCTACAACAGGTACCTTAGAGGCACTACCCAGTATGGATTATGTTATGGATGAACATAGGGAGTGAAAACACATGGCTACAAAAATGCATGTTAGGCAGCGAGTCTATGAGTCTAAAAGAGTACATCAGGAGAAATTTTTAGTTTTGGGTCCATAGCAATTTCCTATTACAGCTTGAAGCAAATGTTTGATGTGCTCAACTCAGTAGAAATTGAACACATGGTTGCAAGTCAAGAAACATGTGAAGAAATCTAGATGAGAAAGATACTTGTGGGATTCTTTAGTGTCGCGATGGATCCAACTATGATTTATTGTGATAATAAGATTTTAAGTAATCCCTTTGAGAATATGGTATTTCACAATCAATCCAAGCATATATATATTTATTGTCACCATTTGTGGGACTCTGTGAAGAAGAGGATAATGTTTCTATAGTACATTCCAACTTAGGAATAAGATTTTGACATATTGACAAAGGCTTTGTCAACAGGGAAGTTTGAACTCCACAAGTGCAGGATAGGGGTGGTTGACCATCCCTTTCCTTCTAAGAGGCAGTGTTTAGAAGTGTAGCAAGAAAGGCTCAATTTGACTTAGCCTTGGTAAAATAGAGAAACTTTAAGATTTCCTCATCAATTGACAAATTGGAGGTAGTGTACTAAGGTGACATGGCTCTTGTCATTCAATAAGCTCGGTAAATTCGAGTTAGTGGAATTGGAGTTCAATTTACATGTGTTGATTGCTACTTTATAGCAATCCAGTTTAGTAATTTCGAGTTGTACTTAGCTAAACTAGTTCTAAACGTGAATAGAACTAGTTGGAGATCAGTGGTGCAGTGGGACAATAATCTAACTCAAAGATCATCTAGCTAACTATTCAATCAACCAAAATAGGTCATGCATGCAAGGAATTAAAACATGTAACCTATGTTGGAGATTCCAAGGTAGTGTAGCATTAGTTGTAAACTAGTCTTGAGTGTATAGGCATTACATGTAATCAATGATTAATCCTTGGGAATTACACAATTATTTTGGAGCAAATTCCTAAAGAATAAGGGCCAATTTCCTGAAAATTTATGCAAGGAAATAAGAGGCTAGGTGACATGATTTTTGGCTAAGTGTTGGTCAAATTTGTTCATTGAGAGGAGAGAGAACAATTACTCTTTTGTATATTGAGCTTAGAGTTGGAGCTAGTCATTGTAAAAAATTCTCTATTCAATTGATTAATGAAAACATGCTGAAGGCATTTTTACTAGTTGGTTTCCCCTAGATACATCTATGTACTTTTGTATGTGATTGATGTATGTTTGTGAATGTTGTTCTAAATTGTGAACTAATTTATGGAGAGCAGTAGAATAGAATTATATCCCTTGATTTAGATTAAATTTCCTGATCAGTTGCAATTCTATAGTCGATTTTCTACAATTAGTTCTCATTTCCCATAGGGTTACAATAAGTATAATTAAGAAAATGAAATAAAATTTCTAAATCCTAAAAGCATTCCATAAATCACTCCACAAATTAGATTTTCCTAAATCCTAAAATCACTTCATAAATCATTCATAAATAATACTTTTCTAAATTATAAAACCACTCCATAAGCACTATATAAATGACCCAATCTATCCTTAAAATCTCTCATGATTTTCAAGGTAGATTTTCTTTTCCCTTATGGAAAAAATCTCACTTATCCATATCTTTTAAAAATGGAGGAGCAAAGAGGAGGTCAAGTGGAGAAATCCACTGAAGCAGAACCATCCCACTGCACAACTGACCTTCAACTAGTTCCTCCAATAGTTGGAACTAGCTTAACTGAAACCAACTTGACATAACTAAGTTTGATTGCAACAAATTAGCAATCACACATGCTTAACTAGACTCTAACTACTCCGACTCGAATTTACTGATTAAACCAGGTCACATAAGCCATGTCACAAAAGCTAATTGCATCCAAGTTTTTTGTTGATGTGGAAATTCAAATTTTATCAATTTAATCAAGAAAAAATGAAAATCAGTTTTTTTTCTTCGTTTTTCAACACTCGCTCTCATCAAGAAAGGGATTATCGACTTCCCTCTTGACAAATCTATTTTCAAAATTTTAGCATCTAGTTATCTATCAGAATGTAGTGTAGAAACATTATCTACCTCTGCACATAGTCCTGCAAATGGTGATACCATATATCTATATGCTTGCATCAATCATGAATTACAGGATTCTCAGAGAGTTTTATGCAACTCTGATTATCACAGTAGATCATAGTTGCATCCATCATCTAACCAAATAGTCCAACAAGTATCTTTCTCATCCATATCACCTCAAATGTTGCTTGAGTTGCAACCATGTATTCTCTTTCTATTAAGCTGAGAACCACATACCTTTGCTTCCTATTTCTATTTGATGGATGTTGCTCCCAATTTGGATCTATGACGCCACACAACTTCACTGCTTTTGTTCGCCTGTACCATAGTACACACTGGGTAGTGCCTATGACATATCGTAAAACATGCTTAACCACCTTCCAAAATAATTTGGTTGGCCTAACTATAGTTTTTCTTAGCTAGTTGACTACATAGCGCATATATGGTCATGTGTTCACAATATATATGAGTGAAACCACTAACTGCCGATAAATGGTAGCATCCACTTCTTCACTTGAAGTGGTATCCTCCTTCCTACAAATGTTTGCTAGAGGTGTCTCCATGGGTTTACAACTCTCCATACAAAATATCTACAAAAAATTCCCCATCGTCTTTCCATACTTCCAACCCAAGGAAGTAGTGCATTAGACCCATGTCCTTCATTTTAAATTCCCTTGCAAGGTCCTCCTTGCAAGATCTGATAATATACTTATCATTAGTTAAAATAAAGTCATCAACATATAAGACATTAATAAGCAATTTACCTTCTACGAAGATGTGATTGAGGTTTGCATCCACTTCACTTATGGTGAAGCCCAAGCAAGTGAGATAACTATCAATCCTCGTGTACCAAGCAAAAAGGGTGCTTGTTTGAGACCATACAATGCTCACTTGAGTCTACACATATGAGGCTCCCATTCAATTGTCTCAAAACTTTCTAGTTGATCAACGTACACCTCCTCCTCACTAACCCCATTGAGAAATGTCATTTTTACATCCATCTAGTTGAGCTTCCACCCCATCCATGTAGCCAGAGCCATAATTATCTAATGGATGACTACCTTGTCACAAGAACAAAGGTATCATCATAGTCAATTCTTAAATTGATATGTTTTTGTCTTAATTGTTAATTGTCTTTAATGGATTTTGTATTAAGTTTCCATTGTCTTAAGTATAAAGTTTTGTATTAAATTATTTTTGTCACAAAGTGTTTTTGTCTTAAATATAAACTTTTTTCTTAAAATGATTTTGTCTTAAACTGTTTTTGTCTTAAACAAAAAGTGTTGTCATAAAATATTTTTGTCTCAAACTATTTGTGTCTTAAATATAAAGTTGTCTTACAATATTTTTGTCTTAAAGTGTGTTTTTCTTAAATATAAAGTTTTGTTTTAAAATATTTTTGTGTCTTAAATTTAAAGTTTTGTCCTAAACTACTTTTGTCTAAAACATAAAATTTTGTCTTAAAATATTTTTTGTCTCAAATTGTTTTTATCTTAAATTTTATATCTAAAACAATTCAATTGATATTAAATTTTAATGTAAAATAAATAAAATAAAAAATGACTTTTTAAGACAAAACATTTCTTTTGTCTTAAAAAATGGTCTTAAAAGTACCCTTTGTATAATAGTGAGGTTTCAAATACATTTAAAAATAAAAATACCTTTATAATCCGGCAACATAAAAATAAACTAAGTTACTAAAGACAATCTTCCATGCTACAGTTTCCACCTAAAAAAAAGCCAATTTAAAATATCCTTCCATATTTTTTTAATTTATCCTCTATTCTTGATCATAGTTTCTCTATTTTTTCCATCAAATAAAAAAACGATTTTGCCAAAGACCTACATTGAATGCCATCTCCCCATCTCATTTTCCTTTCTAAACTTCTCACCAACATCTAATAATTATAAAATATACCTCACACATCAATCAACCTAAAAAAATATCCTTTGCATGCATCTCTCCACTCGGTGGTGTACACTGCCCTTCATTTAGTGTGGTGACTCTTATGTGAAAATCGGGGTTTGTGTCTCACTTTGTGGTCATCTTTAATGGGGAAATCTATGCTTTTTATTCATGTTAATGAAATTTAAATAGTTTCATTAGGTTAGAAATTATTTAAAGTATATATAATATATATATATATATACTATATAATATATATATATATATATATATATTATTTTATTTTATTGTTTTTATATTTATACTAGGTTATTTTATTTTCAAAGTAAATAGGATTGTCTATTTTAGAATAGGCGTTTTAGATTTTTCATTTAATTATAAATTATTATAAGTGAATAGTGAAAATATAATCACTTAAAATATTACAGAATATTTATAGTAGTAGTAATTTATTTAAGATTGAGCTTAATAAAAATAGCTATATTGCTTTCCTTATAGAATATTATGGTTGGTAAAGTTATCATAAGCATCAATTCATAATAAGTATGAAGACCCATCATTATAGATCACACGTTGCTAAAATTAAAAATTCATAAAAGGGGCTAAATTATAATTCTACTATTATTATTAAAAGAATTACCCTACAAATTTAACATATATACATATTAAGAAAATGGAATAGGATTTTAACTATGGAGATTTATCACATTTTAACATAGATATTCTTAATATGTAAAGAAACCGTATTACAATCCAATGAGCGAATATCAAGGCTTATTAGTACCACATGCCCAAAGAACCATAACTCCTCAAGTGGCATTATGCCCAAAAAAACCATAATTCGTCAAGTGATATTTTTATTTCCTGCCTATTTTAGAATACGGGAATATTAGTTATGCATTTTTTTGCTTTTTAATTAAATTTATCGATTTAAGAAATGGTATACAAACTTATCATTTTTTTTCTTTTTAAATAAATGATCAATTTAAGAAATGTTATACAAACATGTGTTTTGTTTTTATGGCATGTGGTATTAGTAAGTCATGATACTGTAACAAAGATTATCTACACATTAAGAATCTTTATAATAAAGTGAGGGTAGATCTCCATAGATAAGAATCTTCTTTCAGACAGAGACACACACATTTTTTGCATTCAAAATTGTATGATAAACAACAAGAAACACATTCTCATTAGAAATTGTATTTTCAAATTCTAGTGAAAAATCCCTCTCCCTCTCTCTATATAAAACTCATATTGATTATTTTCATAATATTAAGCAAACTAAAGTTAGAGTTTTAATTAATTTTTATGATTTTTTTTTATTCTTGGCCTTGTTTGGATTTACATCCATTTAATTTATATGATTGTGGTAACACATCATTTTGACAATATATGAAATATTGTAAACAAATGGTGATAGACATCAATTTATGATAAATTTTAAAACAATTAATTCATAATAAATGTCACTTCATTCAAATTCAATATCCTTGAAATGAAGATTTATCTCCAATTTATCATGAAGATTGTTAATTTATAAATATGCTTTATTACAATACAACGCGCCAATACCATGGTTTATCAATACACATGCCGAAAAACCATAACTCATTTCACATGATACTTGTTCATATCACATTTATTTAAATCAATCAATTTAGATAAAATTTTGGAAACTTTATTGCAAAATAGACATGCCTATCAAAATAATTATAATTATTTTAATGAAATAAAAAATTGTTATTATCAACAAGTGGTTATATATATTCATAATTAATTATACCAATATAACATAAACATTATAAAATGAAATATTTACCCAAAAGAATCTTATTCACACCTAATTTATATAATGATCAATAAATGCATTTTTATTATGGTTATTATTTTTTTATATTTAATTTAAAAAACATATATATTTTTTAAAAAATATTTTATTTATCTTTATTTTATTGCATGACACAACTAATAAATGAAGTGAGTTTTTTTAAAATGATTTTTTCTGGTTAATTTTAATGGAAATTTATCACATTTTTTTAGAAATATAAGCAGTTTAATCTGTAAAATTTGAGAGTAATTCATTTATGAATTTAAAAATATATTTTAAACATAAAAAATCAGAATTAAATTATATTGTCAAATTTCCATTAAAAAATTTATTTCATCTCTAAATAAAAATGGGCCTTTTTAATAAAAACTATTAAATAAATAGATTTTGGTTATACAATTAAAACAACTGGTTAAAGTATAATGATTTTCAAGAAATTGTTAAAAAATTTAAACTTGGAAAAGAGAAAAAATTACTAATTTTTATTTTAACTCAAACTTTAAACGGAAATGATTTAATCCTTTTCTTTTAATCAACGGAAATATTTTATATTAATTTTTAAAATATAATATATTATAATTTGTTTTAACCATTTGAAATAAATAAAATTAAAACCCTCGAAGGATGAAATGAAATTATGACCATACGATCAAATACCCACTTTTTTTTCATTTAAATCCTGTCAAAAAGAGTGCAACGTGGATATGTCTCCAACTACCCACTACGTATTTCAACTAATGCCAACTATGTATTTCAACTACATCCATACCCACTTGTTTTCTGAGTTGTCTATAATGTGATTTTTTGGAGATTCCGGTGACTGAATCCTGCAAAAGAAATTGAGGTTAAATCTTGATTTGTTGCAGTTAAAATGGTTTTTTAACTGCATATTTGGATTCAGCACCTTGAAAAACCCCTGGGACGCTTTGATTGTGCAGAAACTAGCTATCAAACTTGCGATTCCAAAAAATTGCTGCCGGATTTTGACCAGAAAAACCCACCGGAAAAGCTTTCAAAAAGTCGCATTATAGACAACTGCATTATAGACAACTGCATTTTTTTCCGATTTCTCTCCACTGTCAGGCCATGATTTCTTTCCACTGTCAAGTCCAACCCGTACAAATGATTTCTTTCCACTGTCAATTCCAACCCGTACAGGTGATTTCGTTTTTAAAACCGTGTTTGAAGATTGGCAACCAATAGATCCCATGTTATTGAGCCATTAATGCTTACTCTTATTGTATGTAGCACCATACTCCATGGTATCCCCATATTCCATATTTCGATTTGACGTAAAGGACAGTTGTATGAATGGCATGCCCATACAACTGTCTTTTATGTCAAATCAAGATATAGAATATGGGGATACCATGGAGGTATGGTGCTACATAAGATAAGAATATGGAGATAGCATGGAGGTATGGTGCTACATAAGATAAGGATAAGCATTAATGGCCCAATAGCATGGGATCTATTGGTTGCCGAAAATAAACACGCAGCCCGTTAGTATCAATCCGGGTGCAGGTGGCGATGGATTTAATTTAATTCTTAGTCTTATCGAGGAACATAAAGATAAGCATTAATGACCCAATAGCATGGGATCTATTGGTTGCCAAAAATAAACACGCAGCCCATTAGTATCAATCCCCGTGCAGGTGGCGATGGATTTAATTTCACTTACGATATT
>APFE031176486.1:29843-66882 GCA_000404065.3 Pinus taeda
AGAAAACTTATTAACATTCCTCAAGAAGGGAAAACTCATGACTTAAACAAACTTAAGCTATATTATACAGAGGATTACGCTGTAAATTGCTTTGACAGAACTGTTCAAGATAATGACTAAAACTTAAATGTTGTAGAGATTAAGAAAAACAGACATTCCTCATAAGGCATTTTCTTTAAGAACTGTAAGCAAGAAAGAAAGGGCGATAACCCAGAACTTTAAGGCATTTTCTTTAAAAACTGTAAGCAAGAAAGAAAGGGCGATAACCCAGAATTTTAATAGACCATATGCGGTAATCAATACAACCAAACACCTATCTGATGATAACCTGTAGCGAAACACTCTTCGCACATCATATGGGCATGTAAAGATATCAATAACCGAATAGCTCAACCATAGCAAATAATGCAAAAGAAGAATAACCCTCTATGAGCGAATCATAAACTGTACCGAGACTATGAGGGAAAACCCATATGATTACTACGGTTTGACGCCTAGCTCAGAAATTAAAACTACAGAATGCAACACACTTTTAATAATTACAGAAAAATAATGGTGAGACGCCATAAGGAAAACAAGATGATGTATATATTAAAAATCTGGAACTGTGAATCGTTCAACAGCAAACCCAAAAACCAAATCGTGAATCACTTAAGGGCATTCACTGTTCATGTCAATACAACCATGAATAAAAAGAAATATCCGCGAGTAACCAAGGCATTAAAGCCATATTCAACCATAAACACAATGACGGAAATTAACTTGCTGCAACCTCGGCAGAACTAGCGGAGGGTTTCATGAGTGCGCGGAAGGCCCTGCTAGTAAACGACGGGGTTAACCGGGAGGAAACGACATCGGATGCATGGTGGAAAGCCAATAAAGTTATTAACTTACCCGCAGATGGCGAGCAACCGGACTGGTCATCCACAGTCTTACCATGCGAAGGGTAACCCCTCTCATGCAAAGACAGACCATTAGCAGAGCTGGACTAACCGAGAGGAACACAAGCTGAAACAATAAAAAATTAACCAAAGGTCGAATTACCTCGGTTCGAGATTGCGGAACTGGAGAACACGACCTGGAACATTACTCGGATCGAACGACCCAGTAATTATCAATCGAACCCAAGACCTACGCCGTTCGGCAGAGAAGTCCCCGCCATTTCCAGATAGCAAACAAACAAAGTTAAACAGTGGTCCAGCGACCGATGGCATATCTGTGAAGATATGAAACAAATAGACAAGCCGAGTTGTCGAAGTGAGACCGATTGAATACCTGTAGGGATGGGTATATATCTAGATGTAAGCTATTGAGTAGACGATCGAACGCCTACATACCTGGAAGCATATGAAACATAGAAATAACATGAAAACGGACAGGATGCGACAGACGGTAAGTCCGCATCCGAACATAAATAGTTAACTATGAATATATTATATCTATAAGCGAGGGTTACACCAGCTTCACAGTAAACGGAACCATATACTTGGTAGAGTAGCAGAGGACCCCCGCCTGGTGGAGCTCGGAAGCCAGTCGAAGACCATGGAAGCCACGGAGGAAAATGCCAATGCATGTTCTGGCGGCAAGGTATACCCGCGGCCTCAAACCCTAAACAGTAACCTTGGAGAGCGGGATTAACTCTCCATCATTCGATGGAAGAGGGTTTCGGCATCTCCGTAGATCTTACTCCCAGATTTCAAGGTGCACGGTTCGGTCAGGACAATAAAGAACAGTCACAGTCGCCAGCATAGTGAACCGATAGGTATGCCACTTGGAAAGCAGTGGCAGCATGCCAATAAACCTTATGGAATTAAATAATATAAACAAAGTACTCCAAATCTTGTGGTACAGTCTCCGCACAATATCATGGGTTAATGATATTAATGTTACCATCTACCTCATAGTGCGTGCGCATAATCGTTAGTAGATGAACCTTATAAAAAAAAAAATTGTGTGCGAATTCGTTTAATAAGTTAGAGTTGTGACATATGGTATCAGAGCCCAGTTACAAAACTGAGGCCTCTGGGATAACAGAGAAATATAAATACGAAATTCTGATGAATAATAGTAATGTGCATATGGAAGTATCAGAGATAGAAATAATGTATATAATTATTGTCATTAACATGCTGATGTTTGTTATTCCACTACTTAAATTATGAACAAGCTCAGGAACAGAAGTCAAGCAATTACAACATGAGAAGAACAGATGGTGCATCTCATAGGTACACAGCGGGTCAAGGGACTCATGATCCGGAAATTAACCCAGAACTATGGGTACAACTCAGGGAAGAAGCTACGGTTACCAACCAAGCAATCTTGGAAATGGTACAAGAACTTAAAAGGGAAATGGCTCAATTACGAGAAGACAATGCATGACTGACAACAGAACAGGAAAGGATTTTAAAAAGTCTGTCTGAGAGACAGAATCAACTGCCAATTAATCCTAGTGCAAAACAACACCGGATGTCAGAGGAATAGAATCACCCTATACCACCTGAGAGATCTGAGGAGCAAGAGGAGCGTTCTGATAATGCATTGGAACAACAAACCTCAAAGAGACAAAGGACGGAGTTACAAGGAGAATTTCGCAAGATTAAGCCCCCACATTTTGACGGAGAACAGGAAGAAGCGGCAGAAGCTTGGCTGATTAATATGAATAAGTATTTTCAGCTGTACGAGTACGAACACAACCTTAAAGCCCAGTTGGCTATTTTTCAAATGCAGGGAAAAGCCACCTTATGGTGGGAGGAAGTCAAGATAGTGAAAGGGGTGACGGAGCAAACGATCACTTGGGAGAATTTCCAACGGTACTTTAAGGAAAGATACCTAACTGAATGTTTTTATGATTAAAAAGTACGAGAATTCCATGATCTGCGGTTGGGACAGCAAACGATGGATGAATTTATTACCCGCTTCACCTCCTTGCTCCGTTATGTGCCATATATAAGGGAAGAAAAAGCAAAGGTGCAACGTTTTGTTAGCAGCCTGCCCCCATATATGCGGGAAAGGATTGAATTCGATAATCCTAAGTCAATGGATGAGGTCATTCGTAAAGCCAGAATTTGTTACCAACAAAGCAAGCAAAAAGGAGATACTACTAGCAAGAAATGGAATGAAAGGAAAGGCTTCAAGACGAATGGTCTAAATAAAGGAAGTCGCAGTGGCAAAGGATTTAACAAGGGGCCAAATAATAGAAATGTAACCAGAAGTGCAACCAAGTTTAAGACATCAAATGAACCAAAAATCAATGAACAGCATCTAAGAATGGACAGTGAGGGGATGACTAGACCCCAGGTACAGTGCTGGGGCTGTGGGGGACCACACTATGTTAAAAACTGCCCACAGCGGAAGGGAACAGAACAGCTATCACAAATCCATGAAGCCTCAACTGTTGGTGAAGTTGGACGTAGCATACCCAGAATTAACGCAGCTTTGGACGATCGTCAGGCATAGTATCAACCCACTATGGTCGAATTTGAAGGTAAGATTTCAGACCTTACTATAACTATTTTAATTGACCCAGGTGCTACATTAAGTTATGTGAGTCCCAAGATAGTAGAACGCTGTAAACTACAGCCTGTTAAATTTAAAAACCCATGGCTGGTACAACTAGCCACAGGAGCAAAGAGGCAAGTCACAACAAAAATTAAGGATTGTTCACTTTCAATAGTGGGAGAATCAGTGGTAGCGGATCTGAATGTACTCCCTCTCGGATCGTACGATGTTTTAATTGGAATGGATTGGTTGGAAAGACACTGGTCATTAGTTGATTGCAAAACTAAAGTCATTTATTATAAATATCAAGATGGACATAGAAAAGAAATACAAGGGATCGAGTGACCAGTGCAAATCCGACCAATAACCGCAACTCAGTTGGCAAAATGTATTCGAAAAGGATGTCAGCTGTATGCTATACAAGTAGGTTTTGCAGACTCTAAAGGCAAAGCAACAGCTTTGAATAACATTCTTGTGGTACAAGATTTTGCAGATGTATTTCCGGAGGAAATCCCCGGATTACCCCCAAAAAGAAATATAGACTTTACTATAGAATTGATACCAGGCGCAGCTCGAGTATCAAGAGCACCTTACCGAATGAGTGTGCCTGAGTTAACAGAATTGAAGATGCAACTGCAAGAATTATTAGATAAAAATTACATTCGACCTAGTGTGTCACCTTGGGGAGCTCCGGTATTGTTCGTCAAGAAAAAAGATGGAACCCTCCAAATGTGCATTGATTATCGGCAGTTAAACAAATTGACCATTAGAAAACAAATACCCCTTACCACGAATTGACGAATTGTTCGATCAAGTGAAAGGAGCGACCGTGTTCTCTAAGATTGACTTAAGGTCAGGTTATCACCAAATCCAGATTAAAGAAGAGGACATTGCCAAAACTGCCTTCCGAACAAGGTACGAGCATTATGAGTTTGTGGTATTACCTTTTGGGTTAACTAACGCCCCTGCCACATTCATGTGTTTAATGAATAATATTTTTCATCAATATCTGGATCGGTTTGTGCTGATATTTATTGACGATATACTGATATATTCTCGTACGGTCGAAGAGCACCAGGAGCATCTTAAAATGGTGCTGCAGATCCTTCGGGAACACCAGCTGTACGCCAAGTTTAGTAAATGCAACTTTTTCCAAGAAGAGATTCAGTATTTAGGCCATGTGATTACCAAAGAAGGCATTGCTGTAGACCCTGAAAAGATAAGGGCTATAATGGAGTGGCCTGTACCAAAGGATGTCACGGATATCCGGTCCTTCATGGGTTTAGCCGGGTACTATAGACGATTTGTGAAAGATTTTTCCAAAGTGGCGTTCCCCATCACATCTCTGCAGAAAAAGGGAAGAGCATTCCAATGGACCCCCGAATGTCAGAGAAGTTTCGAACAATTAAAACGATTTCTTACTACAGCACCGATCTTGAGTATAGCAGATCCTGACAAAGAATGTGTGGTATGCACGGATGCAAGCAAGGAAGGGTTGGGAGGTGTATTAATGCAAGAAGGCAAAGTGATTGCCTATGAATCAAGAAAGCTAAAATAACACGAGAAAAAATACTCTGCTTATGATTTGGAACTGGCCGCTATTATACATGCCCTGAAGATGTGGCGACACTATCTCTTGGGGAGAAAGTTTTTGTTATTGACTCACCATCATAGTCTAACTAACTACTTCAGCCAGCCCACTTTAAACACCAGACAAGCCAGATGGGTGGATTTCCTAAGCACATTTGACTTCGATATTAGACATTTACAAGGGAAGGAAAACCGGGTGTCTGATGCCTTAAGTCGAAAGGTGCAAAGCTTATATCAAATATCCCTGAGTAGCTGGAAAAGTACTCTTTTAGAAACTGTGCAAAGAACAGCAGAAAAGGATGCAGAGTACCAACAAATTAAGCAGCAATTACAGTAGGTCAATGATGAGGGAAACCCACAAAAATTTGAACTGGATAAGGCAGGTATGCTCTATCACAAGGGAAGAATATATATACCCAACCAGAACGAGATTAAAAATCTGATTTTGGATGAGTTCCACACCAGTCACTATGCGGGACATCCAGGCTATCAAAAGATGATTACTGCAATTCGAGGAAATTATTTCTGGCCTGGAATGAAGAAGGATGTGACCAAGTATTTAGCTCAGTGTTTGGAATGCCAACAAATTAAAACAGAACATCAACATCCAGTCGGACTATTACAGCCACTACCCATACCGGAATGGAAATGGGAGACCATCACCATGGATTTTCTCACTGGATTGCCAAAGACAAAGAGAAATAATGATTCTATCATGGTAGTGGTAGACAAGTTGAGTAAAGCCGCACATTTCATACCTGTACAATCTACGTACAAGGCTGCACAGATCGCTCATGTCTTTATGCAGAACGTGTTCAAATTACATGGACTCCCGAAGACAATCATTTCTGATCGTGATGTGAAATTCACTTCAGCCTTTAGGAGGACATTGTTTGCTGAATTGGGAACTCAGCTGAATTTCAGTACAGCGTATCATCCGCAAACTGATGGGCAGACGGAACGGGTAAACCAAGTGGTCAAAGACATGTTAAGAGCTTACGTGATGCAACAACCTACGTTGTGGGAGGAATATCTACATTTGGTAGAATTCACATATAACAATGGATACCATACCTCAACCCAACTAAGTCCTTTTGAAATTATGTATGGACGGAAGTGCCGTACTCCCTCGAATTGGGTTGCGCCAGAGGATAGATTGAGTCTAGGGCCTGAGATCCTTAAGGAAATGGAGGACATGGTAAAGAGGGTACGAGCTAATCTGAAAGCTTCCCAAGATAGACAAAAAAAATTTGCAAATCGGAAAAGGAGGTTTAAGGAATATCAGGTGGGAGACCATGTGTACATTAAGATTCAAGCCAAAAGAAGTACATTACAATGGAGCGGGTGCACTAAGTTAGCTCCCCGATATTGTGGACCCTTCCAAGTGCTGGCAAGAGTTGGACCAGTAGCATACCAACTCGCTCTACCCAGCCACATCCGGGTTCACAACGTTTTCGATGTATCAATTTTAAAAAAATATGTCTATGACCCTAGACATGTGATCAGATGGCAAGAGATTCAGGTGGGAACTAATAGGACAAAGAGGCTTGTCAAGGTAATAGTTAGACGATCATTTTCTTAAAAGAAAAAGAAAAACTAACTTAAATATTATTTGCTGCAGGTCGAACCGGAAGGAGAGGTCCTGGTCGAACCTCTGAACATTCTCGACCGGAGAGAAGTGCAGCTGCGGAAATGAGTTATTACCCAAGTTAAGGTTCAATGGCAACATTTTGGGCCTGAGGAGGCCACTTGGGAAGATGAAGCGCTGATGTTAAAGAATTATCCAGGATTGTTTGAAGCTGGAAGACATCGAGACGATGTCCAATCTTAGGGGGGGGAAGATGTAATGACCCCGGTAATTAATGAAATTACTTCTCTGTTTCTTAAAAGAAAAACATATATATATATATTTTACTCGGATAAATTATTAGTATTGCTTGTGTAAAAACTGAAGCATGAATAAAAGAATTACATTGGTAACTTCGAGCAAGGAAGTTATTTTCTTGATGATAATTTTCTTTTCCTTTTTTTTTTGAAAATAAAATAGTTGTCAAGAAAGGAAAGAAAACCCTAACTATTTTACTCCTTCCTTAGAAAGGAGGAGACATCCGGGCTGTTGGGGAACAGATGGAAGACAAGGAAAAGGAGGCATGTTACGTCTGGTGGTGATCAGATAACATGGCACATGTTGTGCATGCAAGTAATTGCTGAAGACAGTGGTCTGGTAATGAGCTTGGGGGGAGACGTAATTCTGATAATTAGTCTCATGGTGGGGAGGATCGATAAGCAAGGGATAGTTCCCTGTTTCTTTTAAAAAAAGGAAAAACCTGGAAGGGTGTGGAAGCTTGAGGACAAATTCTCTGGTAAGTATAGCTGTAATTTTGTACAGTTACTGAGTTTTACAGTTTAGTTAAGTGAGCAAAGGCTTAACAGTATGCTATGAAATAAACAGGAAGGAATGAACTCAAATTTATTGTGTCAATGCCAAACACTGTAAAGAGACCTCCTTTATTCGCTAGCCAGAGGTAACTCCTCAGTGATAGGAGGGTAACCAATGGGATGTAAGCGATAAACAGCAGTAAACCATAAGGGTAATATTAGTCAATAGAGTTAAAGAAGACATTAGACTGTTATTAATCTAACAGGCCGAGTAGGAGCGTGTAGTTAAAGACAGAGAAATAGCTTATTTATAGTTACAGTCGTGACTACGAGAAAACTTATTAACATTCCTCAAGAAGGGAAGACTCATGACTTAAACAAACTTAAGCTATATTATAGAGAGGATTACGCTGTAAATTGCTTTGACAGAATTGTTCAAGATAATGACTAAAACTTAAATACTGTAGAAATTAGGAAAAACAGACATTCCTCATAAGGCATTTTCTTTAAGAACTGTAAGCAAGAAAGAAAGGGCGATAACCCAGAACTTTAAGGCATTTTATTTAAAAGCTGTAAGCAAGAAAGAAAGGGCGATAACCCAGAATTTTAATAGACCATATGCGGTAATCAATACAACCAAACACCTATCTGATGATAACCTGTAGCGAAACACTCTTCGCACATCATATGGGCATGTAAAGATATCAATAACCGAATAGCTCAACCATAGCAAATAATGCAAAAGAAGAATAACCCTCAATGAGCGAATCATAAACCGTACCGAGACTATGAGGGCAAACCCATATGATTACTACGGGTTGACGCCTAGCTCGGAAATTAAAACTACAGAATGCAACACACTTTTAATAATTACAGAAAAAGAATGGTGAGACGCCATAAGGAAAACAAGTTGATATATATATTAAAAATCTGGAACTGTGAATCGTTCAACAACAAACCCAAAAACCAAATTGTGAATCACTTAAGGGCATTCACTGTTCATGTCAATACAATCATGAATAAAAAGAAATATTCGCGAGTAACCAAGGTATTAAAGCCATATTCAACAATAAACACAATGACGGAAATTAACTTGCTGCAACCTCGGCAGAACTAGCGGAGGGTTTCATGAGTGCGTGAAAGGACTTGCCAGTCAACGGCGGGGTTAACCGGGAGGAAACGACATCGGATGCATGGTGGAAAGCCAATAAAGTTATTAACTTACCCGCCGATGGCGAGCAACCGGATTGGTCATCCACAGTCTTACCATGCGAAGGGTAACCCGTGTCATGCAAAGACAGACCATTAGCACAGCCGGACTAACCGAGAGGAACACAAACTGAAACAATAAAAAATTAGCCAAGGGTCGACTTACCTCGGTTCGAGATTGCGGAACTGGAGAACACGACCCGGAACATTACTCGGATCGAACGACCCAGCAATTATCAATCGAACCCAAGACCTGCGTCGTTCGGCAGAGAAGTCCCCGCCATTTCCAGATAGAAAACAAACAAAGTTAAACAGTGGTCCAGCGACCGATGGCATATCTGTGAAGATATGAAACAAATAGATAAGCCGAGCTGTCGAAGTGAGACCGATTGAATACCTGTAGGGATGGGTATATATCTAGATGTAAGCTATTGAGTAGACGATCGAACGCCTGCATACGTGGAAGCATATGAAACATAGAAATAACATGAAAATGGACAGGATGCGACAGACGGTAAGTCCGCATCCGAACATAAACAGTTAACTATGAATATATTATATCTATAAGCGAGGGTTACACCAGCTTCACAGTAAACGGAACCATATACCATGTAGAGTAGCAGAGGACCCCTGCCTGGTGGAGCTCGGAAGCCAGTCGAAGACCATGGAAGCCGCGGAGGAAAATGCCAATGTATGTTCTAGCGGCAAGGTGTGCCCGCGGCCTCAAACCCTAAACAGTAATCTTGGAGAGCGGGATTAACTCTCCATCGTTTGATGGAAGAGGGTTTCGGCATCTCCGTAGATCTTACTCCCAGATTTCAAGGTGCACGGTTCGGTCAGGACAATAAAGAATAGTCACAGTCGCTAGCATAGTGAACCGATAGGTATGCCACTTGGCAAGCAATGGCGGCATGCCAATAAACCTTATGGAATTAAATAATATAAACAAAGTACTCCAAATCTTGTGGTACATTCTCCGCACAATATCATGGGTTAATGATATTAATGTTACCATCTACCTCATAGTGCGTGCGCATAATCGTTAGTAGATGAACCTTATAAAAAAAAATTGTGTGTGAATTCGTTTAATAAGTTAGAGTTGTGACAATGACTATGGAAGACAACACGAAACATAATATAGATTGCAAGAGCCTCAAACCAATAACTATCTTTACTTTTCAAGAAAATAACATGGCAATGACTATTGTTTTGAATGAGTTTAAGGTACACCTTTTGCTTACCCCTTTTCATTGTTATTTTGTTGTCTATTTGCTTGGGAAGGTGAGTGGCAATGGCAAACCACCTATTTCCGAGCAGAGCATGAAGTTGAATAATAGTTTTCTCTTCCTTCACGGTGAATTTTTCCCTTTGATATTTGATCTTAGATAGTTAACCCAATCCCTTTGATATTTGATCTTAGATAGTTAACCCAATGCAATCTCCAGGGCTTTGGTTGTGCTACAGTATGTACGTAACCAGCTTTTGATTTTCTTAGGGCATCGAGTGCCCTTCTTGAGCCCAACTTTTTCTCAGCAAGGAGCCCTACCATTATTTCTGATTTGGTGTGACTTCTGATAAGCCTCACAAAGATGTTATGAGATTAAACACTGCAAGTTGCAACTACCCTTTGCTTTTATTTCTTGATTGCTCTTTTTCATCAATGTTGGAAGATGGAAGAATCAAAAAAGAGGTGGAGTGTGGAAAAATTGAGGGAAACCTAAGGAACGAAAAACAAGCCCACCACCCCTTCTCAGTGTTATACACACCAAAAAATGCATGTATATTTTTAGTATTTTTCAATCACCTACTAGCTTATAATTTGATGGTTGAATTCACATTCTTGGCGCAGACTAGTTGGTTGGTTCCATGAATGTAACAATTAGATTACAATGTAGTTGTTCTTAGTTGCCTAATGCCACATCTCCCTTCATTATGTTGAAATCTACGAAAAGACTATAGCCAAATATATTTTTATAGGATTCAAATCTATGAGGCTCCATTGCCATGTGAGCGAGAGGAATTGTATGCATTTGAGTTATGGAACTTAGTCTGACTTTGGTGTTTTTAACTTAAATATGGTTACTATAAATTTTGATGGGACAAAACCTAAATTAAATATCAAAATAACTGTTTTTGATTTATGAAGCATGTCCAATTTGATTGGTAAAAATTTACAGCAACTGTCAACTGCGTCTTAAAATATGAAATACCTACTGTGACACGTCAAATTTAAGTGATCCAAGTGTCACTAAATAATCACCCAAACTCGTGCGTCCACGATGTCACTCACCCATGTGAACATGTGAGCTCCTCATTTTACGGTAGAGCTCTATTCCTTCACAAACCCTAAAGTACTTTGTATGTCAGCTATCTCCCATTTAGTCTGTAATGCTTTAGCAAATGTGTAAGATTTTGAGAGATAAACATAGGATGCCGAAGGCCTCGTCCATGCGATTGAAATATCTTGATTTCTCTATTGCCGATGTTGGTTCAACTTCCGTTTCCATGGTTATTCGAAATAAGCCTCTAATTCTGAGATGAAATTGAATCTTTGGCTTCTATTCGAAATAATTATATGGAGTGAGAATTGCCGATTGTGGAAACTCCAATTGAGACTCCATTCCTTGTTGTTGCTTCAATCTTCTCAACCTGCAAATAAAATTGCTTGTGCACTGATTACAAATCCCTGTGCTCTGATACCATGTAAGATTTTGAGAAACAGTGATCTAGATTTGCAAAACAATAAACAAGCTTGCAAGAGAAGGAAGGAAGCAAGCAAGAATTGAAAAAAAGAATGAAAATCCATCTATTCTATAATATTGGTTTACAATATATAGATAAAAGCAACGAAGTTAAGCTTAGTTGTGCATGCAATAACTAAAGCTAACTAAAGCTTGTACATGCAATCACTAAAGCTAACTCAATCAATAAGTTAACTGAAGCTAATCTAGGTGCATGTACACTTAACACAGTTAGTCTAAGTGCATGTACACCAACAAAATGTCACTGTGCCCAACTGCTGAAAGGAGACCTTTGCAATAACCACCACCGTAGCCCTTCAAATCTCGCTGGCTCCTTCGGTTTACTCACTAACATCAATAAGAAACTCAAGTATAGCAAGAATAGTTAAATACCTTTCATTCTTTACTGGTTTATTCAGTGGAAATCCTCTTCTAGCGAAGTCTCTACTTTCTTACGTGTTTTCAGTGGCGCTAAGGGTAGAAATCGTCTTACCTGAGTACCTTAGTGCTTCCTCTACTTAGGTACATTTTATTTATTTCTTCCTTCGAGGGTTTCAGTCATCTCGAGGTTTTCTCCATTATTTCTCAGGTAGGGTGAGTTAATGGAATGAGTACCACTCTTCTTCCATTACACAACCACACTGGGATACTAGATGTCGAATCTTCTATAGAAGCATCACCTTCTGTTAGGGTTTCCAGGTAACATAGGCTTTTACAAAGTTTTCTTCTGTGGTTTGATTTCCTCAAGTTCCTTCTTTCTTTCTGTGCATTGGAATTACTAACCTTTTTGTTTTCTTCTTTATTTGTTTTTCAGGAACACAGATGAACAGGTAGCTAACTTGACCAGGTATACGCTGCCCTTATACCGACGCTATTCTTTTCATTATTTTTACCTTAACTTACTGTGTAGCTTATCTTTCTTCGTACGGGTAATTGTACCGCACCCTTTGCAGGTTCAACTAGTCTTCACTTCCTTTATTTCCTGCAATAGCTAACGTGCTTTCACTAAAACAACGGGTATAAATTTCAAGTCCTCTTATTCTGGTGCACCCTTTTGCCTAGTGCACTCATATTTCTGTTCCTTCAGTCGGTTCCCAAGGCGAAATTATTTTTCTAAATTTACTATTGGATACCTCTTTTAATTTTTTTGTTTCCAGGGTTCATACCAAACCCCAGTTTTCCGGTTCATCCCCATGTGTAGATCAGTTCCTCTGGCTCTCCTCTCTGCTACGGAAGGGTATCATATGCAGACCACTGGAACAATGGTCTCCACTCTTAGAGAGTTTACCGCAAGCTACACACAGGTAAAATTAGTATTGGAAAACTCAATAAGGCCAATGAGTTGAATGTCCTCGAACTTTATTTCTATAATCTTACATCTCCAATTTGAGATCAGTAGAAATTTCCTCTAGGTTTTGATAAGTCATTTTATTATACTAATCTCTATCTTTGTGGTATTGCAGGGCTTTAACTGAGGAGAAAGGTACAAGGCAGGGCACATCTATCTATACCGCCTACCATTTCCTAACTTTTTTCTGTACCGCCTACCATTTCCTAACCAGGCAAAATTTGCCCTCTTTTTCTCCTTTCTACATTTCATTTCATTTACATTTACCCTGTAGCGCCAGTAATTTCTTTATGAATTTCTCATACCCAATTTATCTTGGTTGCAGGTGTCGATTGCCCTCTACATAAATCCTTATAGTATTACACTAACATGGTACCGACATTATTACCCAACACTCCGTAGAACCTCCAGGTTGGTTTTCCCCACCAAGTGTTGCAGTGCTAGTGATGGTCCTGGTGATGTTTTTATGCGCGCACTAGAAATGCTCATGGGTAATATATTTGTTATAAAATTATAGTTACAGAAGTTCACTTCATATTGTCCCTTCTACTCAGTGATTACCAACATACCAGTCATTAGCTATGGTGAAGTTTACGTCATTGTAAAATTTATATGGTTATTGTATAACAACGGCAAGTTTCTTTTTCAGTTTGCGAATTGTTTTCCACCGTACGTATATATTGCGTAACTGTTGATACCTGTAATTTAATTAATTTACAACACATTAATGTACGTTTCCTTTTTAATTTGCGAACTGTTTTGCACCTTATGTATATACTGTGTAACTGTTGATACCTGTAATTGAATTAATTTACAACACATTAATGTATGCTTGATGCAGTGTGAATGACCATGCTTGTTCATACCCTCGTCCGTCAGTATCGGGTTATTCTTTGGTGATCCTAAGCACGTTTCCAGCCATAATTGTAACTCAAACTCAAATCCTTTCACTACAATAATGCATGCACGCAGTTGAGTTGTACGCATATATATATGTATATATAGATAGATAGATATAGAGTTACATATTCATCTTCGCGCGGGATTGATCCTAAAACCTAAATCTGCCGAATTTATTATGAACCCTAACACGTTAGTTATGCTCCGAAAGTATCAAATTGGCCTATCTTTATACTATATTTTTAAAATATAACGTACAGTACAATAGTATATTGAGCCCGCAAGCTGTTAATATGAATCCGCGTGCAGGTTTATGGATTTAATTTAATTCTTAGTCTGGTCTATGATATCAATCCACCTGAAGGTGTGTAATATCCCTAGAATATGGTAAATATTTTATTTACCATAGTTTAAAAAAACATAAAAAGAATATTATCTGTTGTATAAATTTATATTTTTTTTCCAGTAAATGCAAAATAAAAGAAAAAAAAAGGTTAAGATATGGATAAAAAAATAAGTTTGTTGCAAACCCTAAGAGCATGCAACTAACAAAGGGGGCTCTACAGTAGAACCCTGCGGGAATCAACCTTGCAAAAGAGGAAACCCTGGTGGTGGTGAAACCATGGAGTTAGCAACAGAGAACAATATCACAAAAGAAAATTTAGAAAACTCACGAAGCAAAGTTATAATGACTCTGTGTAGCAGACCCCGCTATTTAGAATAGAAAAAAGACAGACACAGTAAGGAATAGTCCAAAACCCCATTGCAGTTATTGATAGATTTTGTAACTAACATTCCAGCCATAAATATTAAACGGAGTTCGGTGCTGGTCGAGACCACATATCCAACTTAAATATGCATAATCCTTTTACAACGCAAATATTCCTTTAAATTTGGAACAAATTCTAACATACTGTGCATACAAGATTAAAACAAAGAATTGAGCATTTACATCACATGATTTCCCCAGAAGAGTAACGAAAGACCCAAACCCAGAACTGCAAATACTTATAGCAGAAAACAAGTCGATTCAAGTAGATATGGTCTTTTACTGCATGCGAGAGTATCCATACCAATAGCAGAGCAATAGCCATTTACAATCTGGAAACCCTCATTTGTCACAAAATAGAATAACAAGAGAACTACACAGTTCACAGCAGAAGTAAGCTCTGGGTATTAACGGAATTTGAAACCACATCATGTTTATAAATATATAAATTTGGAAAAAAAAGCCTTAAAAGCCCTAACTTTCTTCTATATTGAGAAATTGGCTATGAGACAAACATCTTATAGTTGCAGAGAGCCATATCCACTTCCTAGGCTTTCATCCTCTAGCTAGGTAAGTTCTTACCCGTAACAGGTGAAGTCTGCCGCTGTAGATGCGTCGCCCCACCAAGCAAGTCGAGCCAAAACCAACAATATGTGTTGTAATCCAATTCCACATGAAAATTGGTTAGAGCATCTAGTAGGGCATGAACGCCTTCAGCTACGAAGGATAAGGAAACAAAAAAAAATGGAGAACTAGCTGGAAAAAAAAGGGGAAAAGAACAGTTTACGTGTAAACAATTTGGACCACTGCCAGACCATGAGATTGGACCAGAACAGAGTTTTTGAATAACCCAAGAACTGAGTTGTTGAAGGTATGGCCACATCAGAGCAGACTCCGCTTAAGGACTGCATAACCAAATGAGGTCAATCCCATCGCAGTTCGAAGATGAGGAAACCTCGTGATAGGCACCATCGTTGGATCGTGCACTGTCGATCTGGGTGGGGTTCCTGAGTGAAGGATGGTCCACCCAAGCCATGTACAGGACAGCGCACGCGGAATTAACATCATACTTATCTGGCATGGCTTGCCACGTGATGGAAGCATCAAGATACCAGTTAAAACGTAAATGCAAGCAGAGTGGTTCACAAATCAAAAACCAACCTTCTGACATTTAAATGCGTTGTTTAATGACACATGTGTAGCTGTAATAACAGTAAATTTTAGAGTTGCGAAAAGGCCAAAAAAAAAAAAGGTAATGTAGACTAGCATGGTAATACACAGTAACACCCCTTTATATGCGGTTATAAATTAAAAAATAAAAAATGATGGATACATTACGAGTGGTATGAGAGCCAAGTTACAAAAATTGTGGCTTTTGGGGAATTGAAAAAAAATAAAAAAAAATTAAAATATAAATAATAAATAATAAATAAATAAATAAAACAAAACAAACAAACAAACAAAAACAAAAAAAAATGTCAACAGATTATGTATATACAACTTATTTTATCTCTAAAGAGTAAAAAGAAAGAGATAATGTGATAACCCTTCCACTCTTACTTATTTTGTGGTAAGCACACGAAAACAGAGGACTGACAATATGAGGAGAATAGACAATGTGTCACACAGGTTTGTGGCGGGTCAAGGACTTGCACCGGGTCCTGGAAGTAGTCCCAAATTATGCGTACAACTAGGTGAGGAGGCGCGTAATACCAATCTGGCAATTTTGGAGACAGTACAAGAGCTAAAAAATGAAATGGCTCAGTTACGGGAAGATAATGCAAGGTTAACTATGGAAGAGGAGAGGATTATAAAAAGCCTATCTGACAGACAGAACCAGCAACCACCGAATCCTAGCGCTGAGCAACAAAGAATGTGAGGAGAACAGAATCACCCCACAGAACCTGAAGAGTTAGAAGGAAGGGAGGATGGAGTTGCAAGGAGAGTTCCGTAAAATCAAGCCACCACACTTTGATGGAGAACAGGAAGAAGCAGTTGAGACCTCGTTGATTAATATGAACAAATACTTCTAGCTATATGAATACGATCACAACCTCAAGGCATGGTTGGCCATTTTCCAATTACAGGGAAAGTCCACCTTGTGGTGGGAGGGAGTTAAGATGGTAAGAGGAGTAAGCGAACAGAATGTCACTTGGGAGAAATTTCAAAGATACTTTAAGGAAAGGTACTTGACTGAGCGCTTCTATGACGAGAAGGCAAGGGAATTTCATGACCTGCATTTGGGGAAGCAAACTATGGACGAATTTATTACTCGTTTTACTTCCTTACTCCGCTATGTGCCCTATATACGGGAAGAGAAAGCTAAAGTACAGAGGTTTGTTAGTAGTTTACCCATAAGTATGAGGGAAAGAATTAAATTTGACTACCCAAAGATGATGGACGAGGCTATACACAAAGCTCGAATTTGGTACCAGTAGAGCAAGCAAAAGGGAGAGCTCCTTTGCAAGAAATGGGTCGATAAGAGAAGCAGCAAGCTGGCTAGTAGTACTAAAGGTAATCGTGGTGGAGGTAACAAAGGATTCGCTAAAGGGAAAATCAGTAGAAACTCACAAAAGAATTCGCTCACATTAAAGCCCCTCAATGAGTTCAGAACCAATGATCAACCCGGAAAAACAAACAATGAAGGGACAGCAAGGCCCCCAGTACAATGTTGGGGTTGTGGTGGCCCCCATTATGTGAAAAATTGTCCTCAGTGAAAAGGAGTCGAACAGGCTTCCCAGGTCTATGAAGCCTCTACAGTTGGCAATGTAGGGCGGAGTCTGCCAAATATTAATGCCGCTCTGGAAGATCGCCAAGCAGAGTACTAGACGACCATGGTGAAATTTGAAGGTAAACTCTTAGACTTTGTTGTAACTATTTTAATTGACCCTCGTGCAACATTAAGTTATATTAGTCCTAGAATTGTGGAGCATTGTAAGTTGCAACCTGTTAAGTTTAAGGACCCCTCGCTAGCTGAGTTGGCAACAGGGGCAAAAAGACAGGTAATGGCTAAGGTCAAAAATTGCCCTTTAAAAATAGCAGGACAGTCAGTGATAGCAGATTTGAATGTGCTTCCCCTTGGCTCATACGATATATTGATTGGAATGGACTGGTTAGAAAAAAATTGGTCCATAATTAATTGTAAAACCAAGACTATCAGTTATAAGGATGAGCTTGGAATAAAACAAGAGATGCAGGAGATTAAGCAGCCAGTACAGATTCGGCCCATAATTGCCTCACAATTAGAAAAATGCATCAGAAAAGGATGTCAACTTTATGCCATCCAAGTGGGATATGCCAATTCAAAAGATAAAACAACCACATTGGAGAATATTCCTGTGATACAAGAATTTGCCAATGTGTTTCCAGAAGAGATCCCCGGACTGCCACCTAAAAGAGACATAGATTTTACCATTGAATTGGTGCGAGGAGCAGCCCCAATCTCTCGAGCACCCTACAGAATGAGCATACCAGAATTGATGGAGCTGCAGATGAAATTATAGGAGCTGTTGGACAAAAAGTACATTCGCCCCAATGTGTCCCCTTGGGGAGCCCCGGTATTGTTCGTTAAGAAAAAGGACGGGACTCTCTGCATGCGTATGGATTATCGTCAATTAAACAAATTGACAATTAAAAACAAGTACCCCCTACCCTGCATTGTTGAAGTGTTTGACCAGGTAAGAGGGGCAACAACTTTCTCGAAGATTGATTTGCGATGAGGGTATCACCAAATCCGGATTAAAGAGGAAGACATAGCTAATACAGCTTTTAGAACTCGGTATGGCCACTATGATTTTGTGGTGTTACCCTTTGGGTTGACCAATGCCCCCGCCACCTTTATGTGTGTGATGAACAATGTGTTTCATCGATATTTGAATAAATTTGTGCTGATCTTTATGGATGATATATTGATTTACTCTCAGACTATGGAGGAGCATCAAGAGCACCTCAGGTTAGTATCGCAAACCCTCTAAGAACACCAATTATATGCTAATTTCAGTTAATGTGAATTCTTCAAAGAGAAGATACAGTACTTGGGCATATCATCACAAAGGATGGGATCATCATGGATCCTGAAAAGATAAGGACCATTATGGAATGGTCAGTACCCAAAGATGTGGTGGACATCCGATCTTTCATGGGATTGGTAGGCTATTATAGACGGTTTGGAGAGGGATTTTCAAAAGTAGCTTATCCGATCACATCCTTACAGAAAAAGGGAAGAACCTTCAGGTGGACCCCTGAATTTCAAAGAAGTTTCGAACAACTCAAATATTTACTCACCATGGCACCTATTCTAAGTAGAGCCGATCGTAGTAAAGATTATGTGGTGTGCACTAACGCAATTAAGGAAGGGGTAAGTGGTGTGCTAATGTAAGAAGGAAAAGTGATAACATATGAATCAAGGAAGTTAAAAGAGCATGAGCAGAAATATTCTGCTTACGATCTAGAGTTGGCAGCTGTGATTCACGCACTGAAAATGTGGTGACATTATCTTATGGGAAGAAAATTTCTGTTATTGATAGACCACCACAGTCTGACCAATTATTTTAGCCAACCCACACTAAATGCAAGGCAAGCATGGTGGGTGGATTTCCTAAGCGGTTTTGATTTTGAGATCAAGCATTTAAAAGGGAAAGAGAACCAAGTGGCGGATGCTTTGAGTTAGAAATTACAATGTTTATACGAGATTTCTTGCACTGAAGGGAAAATCCCCTTCGAGGAATTGATTAAAAAGGTAGCCGAACAAGATGTTATTTATCAGCAAATAAAACAGCCAGTGCAGCAACCAACCAGTAAAAAAAAATGAAAGGTTATGCTTTGGATGCTACTGGAATGTTGTAAAGGAAGGTTGTATGTGCCCAATCAGAACAATATTAAAAATCTGATATTGGATGAGTATCATAAGAGTCGTTACGTCGAACACGCAAGATATCAAAAGATGATCACCGCACTCCGAAAAGAATACTATTGGATCAGTATGAAGAAAGATGTGGCTGGTTACTTGGCTCGATGTCTAGAATGTCAAAAAACTAAAGTAGAACACCAACATCCTGTGGATTTATTACAACCATTACCCATCCTAGGATGGAAGTGGGAAACCATCTCTATGGACTTTATAACAGGTTTGCCTAAGTCAAAGAAAAATAATGACTCCATCATGGTGGTTGTGGACAAGCTAAGTAAGTCAGCACATTTTATACTGGTGAAATCTACATACAGAGTTGTGCATATCGCCCATGTATTCATGCAAAACATATTTAAGCTGCATGGGTTACCAAATACAATAATTTCAGACCGTGATGTAAAATTTTCATCGGTCTTTCGGAAAACATTGTTTGAAGAATTGGGAACTCAGCTGAACTTTAGCATGGCTTATCACCCTCAAACTGACGGGCAAACTGAACGGGTGAACCATGTGGTGAAAGATATGTTAAGGGCATATGTGATGCAACAACGAATCAAGTGGGAGGACTATCTTCACTTGGTTGAGTTTGCATACAATAATGGCTACCACACATCATTGCTCATGAGCCCTTTTGAAGTGTTGTATGGGCAAAAGTGCCGCACCCCCTCAAGCTGGAGTGGATCGAAAGACAGATTGATGTTGGGTCCTGAAATGCTTAAGGAGATGGAGGAACTAGTTAAAAAGGTGCATTCTACTCTGAAGGCAGCTCAGGATAGACAAAAGAACTTCGTTGACTGGAAAAGGAGGTTTAAGGAGTATCAGGTCGGTGCTCATGTGTATGTGAGAATTCGAGCAAAAAAGAGCACATTATAATGGAGTGGGTGCGCTAAGTTGGCACCTCAATATTGTGGACCATTCCAGATCTTAGCAAGAGTTGGATTGGTGGCTTACCATCTTGCTCTGCCTAGTCACATACGAGTCCACAATGTCTTTCATGTCTCTGTGTTAAAAAAATATGTTTATGATCCTAAACATGTGATTAATTGGCAGGATATTCAAGTGAGAATTATCTCCGGTAAATCAATCTAAATGTTTTCTCTTAAAGGAAAACTGACTCAGGATGTTGCATGTTGCAGGTAGAACCGAAAGGAGAAATCCGAGTTGAACCGCTGAGCATCCTGGATTGGAGAGAAGTCACACTACGAAAGTGGGATATTACCCAAGTTAAAGTGTAGTGGCAGGACTTTGGGCTTGATGAGGCCACTTGGGAGGGTGAAGAACTCATGAAACAGGCTTACCCAGGGCTATTTATAACCGAAGGACATCGGGACGATGTATAATTTTAGGAGCGGGAGATTTCATGTCCCCAGACTATTGTAAATATTTTATTTACCACAGTTAAAAAAAATAAAATAAAGAATATTATCTGTTGTATAAACTTATATTTTTTTTCAGTAAATGGAAATTAAAAGAAAAAAAATGATTTCCTAGTAACAGGGATATCATGTAACTTCTGTGGAGAGAAGTTAAGACATGGATTAAAAAAAAAATAGTTGCAAACCCTAACCGCCCTTTCCCCCAGCCGTGGAATGGTTTCCAGGAAAAGGAGGGAGGAAGAGGGAGAAAAAGGACTGTGCTGTAGAGGACAGGCAGTAGGAAAATAGGAGGGGTCCTACCATGTGTGGTGAGGATTAGATGGTAAGGGAACAGAGCGCATGCAATTAGCAAAGACAGTAGTCTTTGAGCTAGCTAGGGGGGAGACTGGTCTCGAAAGACAGTCTCAAGGATGGGTGGATGACTAGTTGCAGAGAGTAGTGGTGACCATATCTAGGAATAGAAAAAAATAAGTGCTATTACAGAAGGCGACACAGGTATGCAGCCCTAACTTGAGCCAAAAGAAGAAAAATGTTTGCTTTCTGTAGCTTGCAGTTCCTTAGAATAGTGAGAAAGGGTACAAAAAGAAAAAAATAAGGAGGTCAGGTAGTTCTTTGTAAAAATGTCATCTGGGTAGAAGTGGCTGTACATTTTTTTTAGGAAAAGGGTCAAACCCGGAACTTCACAATCAACTGTCTCTGTTTAGATAATTTTTCTTCTCTCAGATTGAAACTAAACATGGTTTGACAGTATTTGTTAAGGGTTGTCAAATAAAATTGCCGTGAAGAGTTATAGCTTATACGATAACCAATTTTTAAGAAAATAGAGAATGAAAGAAATAGAGAACCTTAGAAAGACAATGGAAATATGGATATCCGCCAAAGTGTACATTAATAAATCAAATATGAAATACTTTGCAATGCGTAGATAGACCTGAATAGAGGAGTGTGTACAACAATTGATTGAAACCAGTAATATTCTCTAGTGGTTTGAAATCTTTGGATCTAGAAAGAAAGAAATGAATACTTTTAGAGTCCCAACACATACGGAAAAGAAAGATAGGGCCATTGTGAGGGAAAAATGAATCATGTTACCAGGTCTAACTTGTTTTTGAATATTGGAAGCTGTGAGGATAATACAAGAACCCAAACCTCCAGAAATCTCTTAAGTTAAATACCGAAACGCGGAACAACTTTCTTTTATACAAGTATTAAAGTTCTGCTGAATGCGTGAATACATGATCAAGCACGGGAAATGATCATGATTCGAAGTAGATAACAAGGCAAGGCAAGTGAGAAAAGGGGTAGCTATGTCATAGGGAAAAGGTTCGAACTATATACAAGTCGAGTAGTCCCTGAGGACAGGGGGGGCTCGACAGCAGAACCCTGCGGGCCGTAATCAACCTTGCAAAAGAGGAAACCCTCTTGGTGGTGAAACCCTGGAGTTAGCAACAGAGAACAATCTCACGAAATAAAATTTAGAAAACTGAGGAAGCAAAGTTACAATGACTCTGTGTAGCAGACCTCGCTATTTACAATAGAAAAAAAACACACACAGTAAGGAATAGTCAAGAACCCCATTGTGGTTACTGACAGAATTTGTAATGAACATTCCAGCCATAAATATTAAACAGAGTTTGGTTCTGGTCGAGACCACATATCCAACTTAAAGATACATAACCCTTTTACAATGCAAATATTCCTTTAAATTTGGAACATATTCTAACATACTGTGCATACAAGATTAAAACAAGGAACGAAGCATTTACATCACATGATTTCCCCAGAAGAGTAACGAAAGACCCAAACCCAGAACTGTAAATACTTATAGTAGAAAACAAGTCGATTCAAGAAGATATTGTCTTCTATTGCATGCCAGAGTATCCATATCGATAGCAAAGCAATAGCCAGTTACAATCTGGAAACCCTCATTTCTCACAAAATAGAATAACAAGAGAACTACATAGTTAAGAGTAGAAGTAAGCTCTAGGTATTAACCGAATTTGAAGCCACATCATGCTTATAAATATATACATTTGGAAAAAACCCTTAAAATACCTAACCCTCTTCTAGATTGGGAAATTGGTTATGAGACAGAGATCTTATTGTTGCAGAGAGCCATACCTAGGCCCTAGGCTTTCATCCTCCAGCCAGGGTAAGTTCTTACCCGTAACCGGTGAAGTCCACCGCTGTAGATGCGTCACCCCACCAAGCAAGTCGAGCCAAAACCAACAACCTGCGTTCTAATCCAATTCCACATGAAAACTAGTTAGAGTATCTAGTAGGGCTCAAACACATTCAGCTACGAAGGATAAGGAAAAAAAAATGGAGAACCAACTAGATAAAAAGGGGGGGAAAGAACAGTTTACCTGTAAACAATTTGGACCACTGCCAGACCATGAGATTGGACCATAACAGAGTTTCTGAAAAACCCAAGAGCAGAGTTGTTGAAGTTATGGCCGCATCAGAGCAGACTTCGCGGGAAGACTGCATAACGAAATGAGGTCAATCCCGTCACAGTTCGGAGATGAGGAAACCCCAGGGTAGGCGCCACTATTGGATCGCAAGAGGTGAACTACACAGTCGATCTGGGTGGGGTTCGTGAGTGAAGGATGGTCCACCCAAGCCATGTACAGGAGAGCGCATGCAGAATTAACATCACAGTTATCTGGCATGGCTTGCCACGTGGTGGAAGCATCATGATACGAGTTAAAACGTAAATGCAAGCAGAGTGGTTAACAAACCAAAAACCAACCTTCTCACATTTAAATGTGCTACTTAATGACACCTATGTAGCTGTAATAACAGTAAATTCTAGAGTTGCGAAAAGGCCAAAGAAAAGGTACTGTAGACGAGCATGGTAATACACAGTAACACCCCTTTTTATGCGGTTGTAAATTAAAAAAAAAGTTTATGGATACATTAGAAGGTGGACGAATGTAATTTAATTCTTAGTCTTGTCCACAAACCTCTCCAATGTAACTGTGTCTTGTGTAGTTGGTGTTTTCATTTCAAGCTTCAGTGCAATAATCCTTTATAAATGGTTGCTCATCATGAACCCTGTGAGAGCATTAATGTGGTATGAAAACACTTGTTCTCGTTTGCAATTTTTTTCATGGGATTTGAATGAAGTGGATACTTGAAATTGGAAGTGCGGATGAATATATTACTTCAAATACTAGGTGATTGACTGATTAGAAAAAAATTGGAAGTGCGGATGAATATATTACTTCAAATACTAGGGGATTGGTTAATTAAAAAAATAATTATATGAATCTCAATTTGAGGCGATTGATTAATTAAAAGCCAATTATATGAATCTCAGTTATAGTTTTTACCGTGGTATTAGAAAATTATAATATTGACCCACCTTATTGTTAAAATGGAAATGAATTTTCTATAATTAAAATGTTATATATATATTATCATAAAAAAATTTTATTAATAATTTAATCAATTTTCTAATAAAAATTTCTCTTTAACTACTTTTAAAAATATTCCCACTTCAACTACTTTCTTATATAAATAATTTCTTTATAATATGGAAACCTTTTTATAGATAACTTCCTTATAATATAAAAACCTTTATTTCTTGATTATTACACATTAATCTTTACTTTCTCATATGTATAACTTCTTGATTAGATAAGAGTAGGACCTTTTATTAATCAAGCTAAAAATAGATAAATTACAAGTTGTAGCCCCGTGAGAGTTCAACCGTGAGCTGTGCAAACTAAAGCCGAACCACGCAACCAAAACCATGCGCAGTCCAAACAAAACAACCTCAGAGTTACCTCCATTTACAATGGACAGCAGGCAAACCGAAGAATATTTGGTCATGTTGTCAAGTGTTGAAAGAAAATGAGCCTCGAGAAGAAGCTTCAAGTGAGGGTCCACTAGACTTTCAACCAGGAAGGTCAACAAGAAACTTTAAAAAGCAAGTAGAGTTGCACACCGTCTGAGTCGACTTGTAAGTATCCACTGGGCACACTCAGACCCACAACCACAACATCAACTGCAGCCCACAATAACAACAACAACCACGGGCCCACAACAACCCACACCAAAACCATTCTTACGGACCCAACGTAAACTTTATTCCCTCCCTGAAAACTTTTTTCAGGTCCTAGACCCAAACTAAATTGCACGATCAACCATACACCATTGATCTCCCGCCGATGATCCAATGGTGTACAAAGATATCGGGTGGACAAGTTGCATGAGGGATAACCGTCCGATACGAGTGGTATTCTCGCACCTCTCCCTGCTACATGTTACATGATGATTGGAATCGGGGCCTTCCTCCAAAAAACCTGATACCACTTATATCCTGCCCAATAAACCTCTTGTGGTTTTCGAAAATTACGCCTCGCGGAATAACTACCGTGCTCTTTTGCCAAGAAGTTGCCATTGATCAAGCACATTGGACGGTTCTTGTGCCATCCATCCAAAATCACAGTTGAACCAAAACCACCATCAACCTTTCCACCTAAAGATCTATTCCCTAGATGACCTAATATTTAATACATCCAGAGTAGGTCCAAGGGAGTATTGAGCTGTGGACTGTGACCCACCCCCCATGAGGGCAAACAATTTAGGGTACCTTGTCCTCCCTCCTATCTACTGTACCATCTTATTCCTTCCTGTGAATCCTTAGCTCTATATCTTTGTCCGCTTGACAGAGACAATCCTCCAACGTCTTGGCTGGGAGTACAAGATCCCAATCAAACTGAGAATCCATATCCATGTTGGTGACCCCCTCATTCGCCAAGCGATCCGCTAACATGTTAGCTTTCCTCTTCACATGGACAAAGCCAACCATTTTTAAGATTGCAGGTGGAATTGGATTTGGTGAAATACTTATTACACGCTAACCTCTACACACTAACCTCTACCTTCTTATGTGTATAACTTCTTTATAATATGGAAACTTTAATTTCATAATTATTACAAACTAACATCTTTATTTAAGAGTATAACAAAAATATATTGTTTTAATTTTTTTCTCACAATTTATTATCAAAAATAATAATAACCTTATTCAAAATGTGCTATTTTTTTAACCTTAGTATTATAATATGGAATATTTAATTAGTAGTGTGGCGTATTCATTCTTCAAACCTACTAATATCAATATTATAATATGAATATTTTACTGCATAAATATTTGTAATTAATTTCATAACATGAAAATTATATGACTAGGTAGGATTATAAAAGAGTTATAAATTTCTTATATAATTATAAATTTAATTTCTTCAAAATAATTATAAATGGGTTAATTGGTTATTGTAAATTAGTTATAATATTTTTTGTAATTAATAATGTTTGTTTTCATTAAAATAATTATAAATTGGTTAATTTGTTATCATTGTATTATAAAGAAATTTTTATTCGATCAAAATAACTATAAATTTGTTGTTATTATATATCATAAAAACTAGAAAATGTTTAAGAATAAAGTTTATTTTTATAAAAGTGAAAGGGTTTTTGTTTGATTGGTTTCACGAATTATTAGTTTTCATAATGTTATGGACTCAAGTCTCATGAAACATTATGTAATTACCTAGTTTGTGACTTTTATGAAATACTTGTATTTGGTATAATAGTGGACAAACATAGAGGTTATCAACCATAGAACCTAAATGAGGTTCTAAGAATGTTGTTTGAGTTTCATCATGAACCTTCAAAGCCTTAATGAAGACTTATAATAATAGTGTATAATGGCATCAAATTGAAAACAAGTATACTTATGGCTTAGTCTAATTTATAGACAAAATGGTCCTTTTAAAAGCTTTTTCCTCATTAATTACTTTTAGAAACTTGAGTTTAAGTTGTTTAATCTATGAAATTCTAGTGGTGCATGGGTTTTTTAGAGTGTTGAATCCATTTATGCATTGAAAAATGTATTTTAAACAAGAAAAATTCACAATCTTGCTTGAAATTATATTGTTGGATTATTTGAAAAAGGTTATTTCATTCTTAAATTTGTTTATACCCATATTTATTACTTATTTTTTTGGAGTATGGAGTGTGTTCATGACTAGTATTCATGATACTAGATCTAGAAAAATAAAACTGTGTATACCTATTACTTATTTTTGGTCATGATAGTTGGAGCTAGAAAACTAAAAACATTTATACTTATTACTTGTTTAGGGGAACATGGAGTGTACTACTATCTAGTCTTCTATGTTCACTCTATCCTAGATTGAGCTAGAAGAGGAATGAATACAAGTATGTAGTGGGGATTGAATTGTAACTTTTTTGAAAATTTTGATATTGATATTTTTCTCTCTAGTCTGTGCTAGAACCTAGGAATGGGTTTGATAGCATGAGAAACTACATTCTGAAAAAGGAAATCCACTTTTTGAGTTGTGAAAATTAAAGGAGGATTCTAATCAAGTGATTGGGATGGTTGCATGGGTAAATAAATTCAGAAATTTGTAGGAAATGAAATATTAGAGTATTTTTTTTATCCTTGTTAACTAATAACCTCAACTCAAGAGAACCTATTGGAAAAATTGTCCCAAATTAGTGATTAATCAGAAATAAATAATAATAAAAATAAATAAATAAATATATATAATATATATATATATATATATATAATATTATATATATTATATATATACATATATATATATAATAGATTAAGATATAGATATAATAATTTGAAATAATTTTACATTTTATATAAAATACATTATTAAATTATTATAAATGTGTAATATATTTATGTATAAATATTACAAGTAAGAAATTTATTTTGATAATCTAATAACGAAAAAGATATAAAATTGGATAAGAATTTCTATAGCCTCACTTTTCTACAATACACTGGACTTAAATTCTATACTTGTCTACAAAAAATACTAAATATATTAATCTTAGATAATATGAAAAGTTTTTCGTGATAAATTAGTTAATTACATATTTTAATTAAAAAATACTTAAGAGAAATATTTAAATTATGTATTATGTTAGAGATGAGTATAAATAAGCATGTCAAAACATTAAAGGAAATTTAGAGGATTGTTATGAAACTAGATCAAGAAAAGATAGAAAAGATAGATCAACGCCTTAGAATTCAGCCTCTTCGAGGGGGCAACCTCCTTTACATTACATAAATGAAAAATTCTTGGATGATTCAAATGCCAAAACCTCCTTTTTATACATAGGAGTGTAAGGAGTCACAATATAACCCAGTCGACCTAACAATAATAATATGAAGCCACAAAAATAACAATATGGGGACAATAGGGCACAACAATATGAATAAGGGGGTACAACTACAATAATAATGGGGTAATCACAAGTATTATAGGGACCCAACATGCCCCTCTCCTTCAAAAAAGTGTTGTCCTCAACACTTGAGTAGTTACGGATGCTTCTGTATAAAATTCTCATCCTCCCATGTGGAATCCTCAGCAGATAAGTTCTTCCACTTGACACGATACTATGAAATTGATCAATTTCGTAGCTTTTGAGTTCTTGTTTCTGTGACTACTTCTCGTTCCAATGTAATTTTTCCTTCCTCATCAAGTTCTAGCAATATTGTTTGAATTGGGAGCTTATCGCCTATAACCTTCTTTAAACATGAAACATGCAAAACTAGGTGCAATTGAGAAGCTGCAGGAGGCTCCAATTTGTATGCCATAGTACCAATCTTTTGCAACACCTTGTACGAACCATAATACTTTGGTGATAATTTATTATCCTTCTTAGCTTGCTTGAGGGACATTTGCTTATATGGTTGTAGCCGTAGGAATTCCCAATCACCTACATCAAAATTTCGTTGTGATGTTGATCTACCTGTTGTTTCATTCTATTTTTCACCAACACGAGGTTATCCTTTAAGAGTTGGAGAACTTGTTGTTGATGCTCGATGTGATGCTCCCCTGCTTGAAACTTAGAATTTTCTCTTAAATATGATGTGATGAATGGTGGCTGATATCCATAATGTGTCATAAATGGGGTCATTTTGTTGTAGAGTGGAAGGAAGCGTTATACCACCATTCAGCAAGAGGCAACCATTTGACCAATTGTGTCTGTTTATCAGATACAAAGCAACGAAGATATCCTTCCAAACATTTGTTTACTATCTTAGTTTTCCCATCAGATTGGGGATGATAAGATGAGCTATGAGCTAACTAAGTACCAAGACAAGAAAATAATTATGTCCAAAATTTCCAGTAAAAATGGGATCTCTGTAACTTACAATAATCTTTGGGTTTCCATGTAGCTTTTGAATTGTTTCCATAAATGCAGTAGAAATAGTACTGGATTTAAATGGATATGATAATGCACAAAAGTGTGCATAGTTGGTAAGTCTATCAAATACCACCATGATGACACTCTTTCCCTCAAACTTGGGCAAAACTATGATAAAATCCATTGAAACCTCCTTCCAGCATTGGCTTGGAATGGATAAAGGTTGTAATAGACCTAGTGTCTTAATTGTTTCAACTTTAATTTGTTGGCAAACCAAACATTCTGCCACAAACTTTTAAATATCCAATTTAAAGCCATCCCAAAAAAATTCCTTCTTCTTAACCCTGTGGTAAGTTTTTAAAAATCCTGAGTGCCCTCCTAAGGGAGAAGTGTGCAATTCTGGAAGAATATTTTGTTTGAATTGGGAATTCTTACAGAGGTATAAGCGATCTTTGTACCATAACGAATCATTTTTCCAGCTAAATGTATCAGATGTACTGGAATATTGTTGTAACTTTCGAATAAGTGCCCACACTCCTTCATCATTCTTCTGTTCCTCCCTTACTTCATTTATCCAATCTGGCTGGATAATAGAAATGCCAAACAACAATGCTTTCACACCCTCATCCTTTCTTGAGAGTGCATATGCCACAAAAATTTTCTTCCATTTTTTGTACCTGATCTCAAAGTCATAACCCAACATCTTTGTGACCCATTTTTGTTCCTCTTTAGAGGATAATCTTTGTTCTAAAAATTATTTAAGGCTATCATGATCCGTTTTTACCTTGAAGTGTCTTCCCATTAGGTAGGGTCGCCATTTCTTAAGTGCATGTAGTATTGCCAACATTTCCTTCACATAAATAGCTTTGTGTAAATAATTTCCCTTGATTGGATGACTTTTGAAAGCGACTGGTCTTTCATCTTGCATTAAAACAGCACCAATTCCATTTTCTGAAGCATCACATTCCACAATAAAGGTTTTTGTGAAGTCTGGTGTAGCTAAGATCGATGCTTGCCGCATTGCCTCTTTAAGATGTTTGAAGGCCTTTGTTGCTTCTGGAGTCCATGAAAATGCATCTTTCTTCGATAATGTTGTTAGAGGTGATGATATTTTCCCATAATTCTTAACAAACTTACGATAATGCCCTGTCAACCCGAGAAATCCTCGCAAATGCTTTATGGGTGTGGGGATTTTCCATTCCTTAATGGTTTTAATTTTGCTAGGGTCTACCTTAACTCCTTCATCAGATACAATATGACCCAGATATTCCACCTCTTTTACTCCAAAGAAATATTTGGATCTTTTTGCCTATAATTGTTTCTCCTCCAATAGTTGTAGCACCCTGTTAACATGCTCAACATGATCCTTCCAAGACTTGTTGTAGATTATTATATCATCAAAAAATACTAACAGAAATTTTATAAGGAAGGGTTTGAAAATGGAATTCATCAAACCTTGAAATGTAGAAGGTGCATTGGTAAGGCCAAAAGGCATGACCAAAAACTCATAGTGACCCTCATGAGTTCTAAATGTTGTTTTTATAATGTCTTCAGTCTTTATTTGGATTTGGTGATATCCTAAACGAAGATCCAACTTGGTGAAGTAAATTCGTCCTTGCAATTCATCCAATAATTCATCAATGACGGGAATGGGAAACTTATCTTTAATAGTGAGCTTGTTGAGGTCCCCATAATCTGAACACATGTGCCATGATCCATCCTTCTTATGCATCAATACTACTGGAGCAGAGAAAGAACTTTGACTAGGTTGAATTATACAAGCCTCTAGCATTTCTTCAACCATACGTTCAATTTCACTCTTTTGGGCACAGCGATATTTGTACGGCCTGATGTTTGGAGGAACACTTCCTAGAATCAAATGAATAGCGTGATTATGATCACGAATAGGTGGGAGACTTTTGGGAGTCTCAAATAACTTGGAATGATTTTCCAAGACGTTTTTAGAGATCTGGAGAAATAGATGATTTCGTTGTGGATACTTCTAGCGAACAAAACCATGCAATTACACCTCGTTGTTCCTTTTTTAGTAAAATTCCTAGAAAAAGACAAGGAAGAAGAAGAGAACCCCCGATGAGGGTGTAGCAATGTGGAGGAGGTAGGTCAACGGAGATGGGACTGGGAAGTGGTAGACAGTGTCCACACGAGTGCAAGGACAGGGAGTGGGAAGTGGAGGGAGAGGATAGGGCGAAGGGCAGGTGGATGGACAGGGCAGGGAAGGAGCAGACCCGGAAAGCAGGCCGATCGAGATGGGAAATGAAGACAGCAAGGATGGGAGGGGGCCAGCGAGAGTGTGGGTAGGAGGACGCCAGCAAGTGGCAGGACGAGGGAAGAGGATGCCTGGCAAGAGCAGTCGGGAGCAAGCAAGAGTTAATGAGAGCTAGTGTGAGAAAGGACGGAGGGTCATCATTCCAAAGTGACAGCGTAGAGAATAGTGTAGGGAGTAAATTCGATAGACAAGTGGTAGATAAGTGCAAGGACAGAATGGGAAGGGGAATAAAACATAAAGGGAAAGAGACAGTAGGTAGTTGCATACATAGGGTGAGAACGAGAGCAGGAGAGAAGAAAGGTGGCCGAGGAACAACGACACAGCCCGGGGATAGCAGCGGAGCCAGCTGTGTTAGTCGGTATGTTGCTCTTCTGGCCCTAAACCTCTTAAGAATTAGGATGCCTTTCTTCATAAAACTAGAGAAAGTGTCCGGGATAGGTAGGGATTCTGTTAGAGATGAATCCAGGAAATCCTGGAACCCTGGATGGGTGAAGATTATAGATTTCTTAAGGAGAGATGAGAGAATGAAAACCCTGGCACCGAAGGAGCCCGTTCCCTTCCTTTCACTCATCGCACCCGTTCCCCCCTCCAGAAAGTCATCAGACGTTGACCACCAGCTCCCACGACAACGATCACTCGCCACCTCAGCTAACCTTCCCTCCACTCATCGTCTACCACCTCACACCAGCGGACCCCACTTCCTTTCCACGAACCATGTGCTTAAAATCAAAGTTCTTAACTGCTATGTTTTTAATGAGATCTCTAAATCTTTTCCTCTCATTCACACCATATATCATAAAGGATCGAGTGAATTTGCCTAATCGTACATGTAAATTTAGCATGTAAACTGTGTATTTGATCACCACAAACCTGTGACTCCATTTTCCCAATGGCCTTCCTTCCCAGTTTCAACCCAACAACACAAAAAACGCAAACGTGAACTTAATAGATAGCCTAATACCTTTAGTCAAACAAAGCTAAATCATAAAGAAAGATCCCCCTCTGAAACTCGAAGGGCTAGATTCCCAGTTCCCAAAGTGGTTCTGTTGTTACCTCTGTGATTTTTCCCGCAACCTCAAAGATTACTGAGTACTAATAGGATCCAGATTGGGTTTTGCCTCCAGCTGATTGGATTGGATTAAGAGGAAAGAACGTAAAAAGTTATGCATTACAAGAAAGTACAATCCAAAATATTATTAACATTCATTCATCTTTTCATATATGCATTCCAAAATTCATTCATATTTTAATTTAATAGAGTAAGTTGATCTATTAATTTGAAATTATAATTATATATATTAAGAATAAAATTAAAAATCCATTTAAACCTAGTTAAATTATAATATTATAATTTATTGGTAAATAAACCTATTTAAATTATAATATATAATTTATTTGTTAAATAAATATGATGACACTAAAAATAATAAATTTTTAAAAATAATCTAAATATCTAAAATTTTAAATCCATCAAATGTGTGGACGAGAGTGTAAATCAGATTATTATCCATCAAGTTCAAGTGGGTGTGAAGAGGTGGAAATCGAGGTAAGAGAGTGAGTGTGAAGCCGCGAATGAGGAGAGGAAAAGGCCTCAGTGGCGTACGTACGGAACCAATTAGAGACGTGGAATATTAAAATAATAATTACATGTCCAGCCATTAGTCTTTGAAACAAATTATTCCCGAGAGGGGAGGGGAGGTATTGGGTTGGCTTGTTCGCTAGTGGTTTTGAATGCGATGTGTCAATACAATATGGGGGCGCTTTTCATATATGACGTCCTCCCTCCCCTCGTCTTGTCAAATTTGAGGTTCTCGACAGTCGATATGCCGCGGTTTTCAACTATCACGTCCTCCCTCGACAGAGATGGCTTAAGATCTCCTCATCTAAGCTATGGGCTATGGACAATTTAGTGAGTAAATATATTCCAACTTTGAATTATATTAAAAAGTAAGTTAGGGTGGTACGTTTAAAATAATTTTTTACATTTACTTATTTTCTTTTTTATATATTTGGCCTAGCTATAAATTTTATTAATTAAAAATAGAAAAATTTTACATAACATTTAGAACTATAGCAAATATCACAATATTCTTTTACATCCACTCATTTTTTTATTTTGAGTAGTTATGAATTTTATTAACCAAAAATAAAAAAAAATCACTTAAAATTTGTAACTATAGCAAACAGAAGATCGTAAAAAGTTATGCTGGTATGTTTAGAATAATTTTTTACACTCACTCATCTTTTATTTTGGGTAGTTATCAAATTTCCGTAAATTGGTGGAAGAAATATATATGAAAATAAATTTATATAAATAAACCTAAATGGTCACATTTATTCTCTTGGAGTAAAGAGTAAAAATGGATAGTTGCAGAAACTGCTCACATTTATTTATTCTAAACCTTAGAAGTTGCCATTCTGCTCACATTTATTTATTCTAAACCTTAGATGTTGCCATTCTGTCTGAAAGTTTAGTTGTTGAATTATTGAAGAGGAACGCTCTTGAGAACCACTGTTTCGATGGTGAGGCCTGGCCCGAATCCAAATAGAACTCCCATTTCCAATCCCTCTCCACTAGTTCAACATCTGTTTTGTAGAGACGCCTTCCTCGTCTGATCCAATATGAAGTGGACGCACGCACTAGACATGTTTCCGTACTCGCTCATAACGTGCCTGGTGGGTATCAGTTTTGTGGGATCCAGATTGAGCTTGGCCTCCACCCGATCAAGGATGGCACGTCCTCTGGGATGAACAACCCAGAACAACTTGTTCCAGTCGGATATTTTGAACTGACTAAATGCCTCCACCAGACAGTTTTCAATGTTGGCAGAGATTAGATCTGGAACCGCGCCTTTGAGTTGGAAGGTCAGTCCGAGCTCTCTCACTTTCCCACCGATGGCTCCCTCGCTGTCGGGAACAATTGTTTGGGCTGTCCAAACAATTTCGAAAGAGGCCTTCTCCACTTGAGGGATGGGATCAGCTCCCACAATGAGAACAGAAGCACCGTCGCCGAACAGAGCTTGCCCCACCAGGTTGTCCAGGTGAGTCTCGGAGGGTCCACGGAAGGTAACGGCGGTGGTTTCACTGCAGATGACCAGCACCCGAGCTCCTCGATTGTTTTCGGCAAGGTCTTTGGCCATTCGAAGAACGGTGCCTCCGGCGAAGCAGCCATGTTGGAACACGCCCACTCTCTTCACACTCGGGTGCAGCCCCAGCAACTTGGCTACCTCAAAGTCTACTCCGGGTAGATCCGGAGTCGTTGTGCTGCAAAATATGAGATGAGTGATCCGAGACTTGGACTGCCCCCACTCCTGAATGGCCTTCTCAGCGGCCTCTTTTGCCAACCGGGGCACCTCCATAGCCAACATCGCCTGTCGTGTGTCCAACGATGGCATCTCCACAAACGCACATACATCGAGATTCTTCTTGAGAATCTCCTCTGTGAGGTACATGTATCTCTGTTTTATTGCCGACCTTTCACCTGCATGGAGCCATATGTATGATGATTAGAAAAACTAACATCATTTTTGTATCCAAAATCTTGGATGATTCATGATTCATCACATGAACCTGTTTTTCCCACACAATTCTCTAATTTGTTAATATATATACCAAAGAGAAAGAGAGGGAAAGGAAAAAAAATAACTTTGATTCATTTTAATATTATAAAAAAAAAAATTGCTACCAATTTTAATGTCAATAATAAAGATTTTATACAATTTCTTTTATGATTATTAACATAAACATCTAAAAACATATTTTTAATTAAATAAATAAAAGTTTAATATAAAATCCACTTTATCATTTTTCATGTGGAAAATAAAATAATACTTTATATTTATTTAAAATGAATCCAAATTTAGGAAATAATTATTTATATGAAATTATATTTTATTGAAAATTGCAATAGTACTTTTAAATTATAATCAATCAACTTAATATCTCAAAAATATTACAGCCACTAAATTGCAATATACAGCCACGATAATATCTGAAAAAGTAAGTAGTGCAGATTTCGGAATCTCTCACTTGTTTGACTAGCTGGCTGGCTAATGTGATAATAAAAGAAAGTTACTCTCTAAATTTGAGAAGTGACGCTACGCGAATATTGATTAAGTATTGCAGATTTCAGAATAATATTTCTTCGCATGAAAACATGACAGGTTGGTTTTTTTTTAATAAGAATAAAATTTCTTCGCATGAAAACAGGTTGGTTTTTGTAACAAGAATAATATTTCTTCGATCACATGATTGATTCAGGAAACTGAAACTGAAACTGAAACTTACATATTCGCTTGAACTTATCCTTGAGCTCTGTGTTTTGCTCGTTACCGGTGATTCGAAAGTAGAAATCTCGATATGTGCTCTGATTCACAGCATTGGGTGGATTGGCAGTGCCGATAGCAAGGATCGAAGTGAAGCCATCTGCCCTCTGCAACTTCCTGAAACCTTCAAAATCAACGCCACCCTGTTGAAACCATAATTTCACTTGCCGTACGAGAACATTAAACGGCGATGCAAAATCAATTCCGAAAAACCACTTCACAAAACCGTCAGCACATTTCGCACCACTTTTGGTAAAAAGGTGTTTTTGTCAGAGGGCCTCCGAACACCCCAACTAGCTGCCACGCGTCCAGTGTACGAACTCAAAACCACCAACTCCCCGGAAGCTAAAGTTCGTTTGTTTTGTGTGAGGTTGGTGAGCGAATTGCGTCCGATCAGGTCAACGGACAAGCATCATCAACAACCTGCCCGAACGTTATTTTTACTTTTACGGCACGTTTTAATTAATGCATTTAATGAATTGGTCATAGTCGTAGGTTAAAATTTTAATTTTAATGTTAGGGCATGTATGGGCATAAATTAAAATAGGCATGGGCGTAAGTAATTGTTTTTAAATTTTAATGTTTTTTTATTATTCACGGGTGTGGCGTAAGTTCGGTTTTTACGGAACAAGTAAAACCATATTTTGTAGTTGACCATTCTGTAAGTGTAAGAAATGTAAAAAACGCACAACAGTGCAGGAGCAAAGGCGAATATGTGAATGAAGAAAACCAGGGACAGTGAAAAGGTAAAATTGTAAATCCTTGTAATTTTTGTTTTCACACAGCAGTGAATGTAAATGAAATTTTTACACACAGTGGTGTAAAATTTTAAAGGAGACAGAGTAATTTCTTTTGTAATGTTTGGTGAATCCCTCTGAGTGAAAGAGGATGAATATGTTCTCAGTAATTTTATTTTAATCAATAGAAATTTTTTATGGTGGTGCAATACTCTGTTTTGTGTAATTTCTTTTGAAGCTTCCCTGTGCACAAAAGATCCTGGAGTAAAGGAAACAGAGCATTGCTCTGTATTCAGTTTGTTTGTTTGTTTTTGGGATTTTACCAGATAAATCCCCAACAGTGGTACCAAAGCAGACTTAGGCTCTTTGAAGGTGACAAAGAAGCTGAAAGCAAGAGTTTTCTTTCTTGCAGCAGTCAGTTGTTTTAAGATACACAGTCAAGAAAACAAGGAATGGCCAGCACAAGCACTCGTATGGGTATGTTTAACACCCAGCGTCCACAGTTCAATGGGAAGAACTATGACTACTGGGAAATAACTATGAAAGCCCTGTTTACCTGTCAAGATTTATGGGAATTAGTTCAAGATGGCTATGAAGAACCAGCAGAGGAAAATGAGTTCAATAGATTAACTCCAGGAGAGAAGGATCTGTTGAAGATCAATAGGAAGAAGGACTCAAAAGCCCTTGTATTTTTGTATCAAGCAGTGGACCAGAGTGTGTTTCCAAGGATAGCAGCAGCTAAGACATCCAAAGAAGCATG
>APFE031176486.1:75333-96052 GCA_000404065.3 Pinus taeda
TTTGAAATACAAACTTCTTTTATCATCAAAAAAATAATTTAAACTCTGAAATTAAAATAAATGTAATTAACTAAACAATAAAATATATATATAGATATAATTATCATTAAAAGGAAGTACCTTATCTTTTCATTTCTCCTTTTAACAGGTTTAATCATGTCGATGGAAGTTCCCGTGCCATCACACCTCTCCATTGCTGGCCCCAGGAAACATTGAAATATTTTACCTCCCTCATCGACCAGCCTTCTCTGACCTTCTCCGAGCTCTCTCTGGCAGGAAACAATAAATACTGAGTGTAGACAGTCTGTTTATTCTCCGACAAAATGATTGATTGGTTGTTTATATCACGGCTCACTTTGGCCTCACATCTCCAAACCCCAGCATATGCAAATTGCCCTACGCGACAAAGATCGTAGAAAAAAATTGCCGTACGCGACAAAGATCGTAGAAGTTTAAAATGTAAATAATTGACTATGAATATATGTCAATCCTGGTTTCTTTTAACTAAACACAAAATTTAAGTACTCACAAAAGTCACAAAATTTAAGCACCCAGAAAAATATAAATATTCTGCGAAAAGAGTTACATCAATCTCAATCACAAAAACGGTTTCGAGCATAGTTACCAAGTTCGCATATTAGTCAAAAGAATTCAGAAATTGGTCAAACTAATTAGATTTGTTTAATAATATGTTAATTTTAATAAGCAAGAAATTTTTATTAATAAACAAATTTCGTATTAAAAAATTCAAAGGCAATAACTTTTAATCTGAAAACTAATAAAAATTTTATATTAAAAGACAAGTTTAATATTAAAACATTGCATAGAAGAATAATAGGTTTTATGTTTAAAAAGTTGCAAAAATTTTAAAACACTTTTTTTTCTATAATTCCTTTTTATGATAGCAATTATAATTTTGGATGGAAATCAATTGAAGTTTAGTAATAATATCTAATAATTTTTATATTAGAGTCCAGTTTTGAGTTTTTGTAATTCATATTATTTGATTTTATTTACATGTTTTCCCACTTTATAATACAAATAATTTTAATGCATTTTCTCTTCTACTATTTTAGTTATCTGAAAACAAAAAAAAAATTTTGGACATAATAAAAAAAAATCAGATGAAAGATTTAATGTTTTCTTTAAAATGAATAATGGTAATTATTACGGCTTTTTAACATTTAAAAAATAATAATAATATATTAGTATTTTTACCATCTAGGGGTACAAAGGTCCCATATGGAAATACAGAGCAGGATGGTTTAGGAGGGCCAAGACACAAACAAAAAGGCAAGAAGCCAATTAAGGCCACGAAAGTAATTCAAAAATTGATCCTAGGTATTGATTCGTATTGGGAAAATGTGATCAGGCTTAGAAAACATATGTTGGTCAGAGATGGGAGTTCATCAAAATGAACAATGTAGAGATGAAGGAATAGTTCCACAAGAGTTGGGCACCCCTTCTTGGTTATCAACCGAAGGTTAGTGTGATTATCAGTGGATTGTTTTGCTTCCACTTTCTAAATTAGGAGGACACAATGAATATTTTTGGCTTCCCCTTGATTAAATGTCATAGTTTGTTGGTCCTTCGGCACTTAAAAGTCAATTTTGATATGGTGGTTGGGAAATGAAACAAAAAAATAATGTGGGCAAAATTTCCCAATTTCCCCATTGAGTTATGGACAAAGGGAGTTATTATCGAAATCGCTAGCAAAATCAGAAAATATATTATGTGGACGAAGGATGTATGGGGTAACTTAATAAGAAGACAACATGATTTCTAGTGGAAGTAGACCTATCATGGGGTCTACGAGCTGTAATTGACTTATACTAGGAAACCTTCTCCATCCAAAAATATGTTGACTATTGGGGCATCCCCTTTAGGTGCCTTGAATCTCATAAGATTTGTCATATATTACCCAATTGTCCTAATAACTATGGAGAGATGAATTGTAAGTCAAAGGAGATCACCCTCCATAATATCCTTCCAGAAAGAAAGGGAATGGGGTCCTGTTCAGGTAGGAAATTCACAAGTTAGGTGGAGGCCACACTGTACAATGTTCAAAATGAACAATAGGATCTTACCACAAGGAAGGCTATGGAGTATATTGGTGAAAACGGATCCCGCGAGAATGGGAAATATCTCAAAGAGAATTTTGGGAATACCCCACTTCACACTCCCACAAAAGGAAAAGGAAAAGAAACCACTCGCACTGCCAACGAAACAAGCAAATTCTCACTATTATCTCCTATCCATAATAGAAACATTCTAGATTTTTCACCTATCTTAATTGATGTGGATATAAAGGCACTGCAGGATATCCCCGGGTTAGGACTTGAACACATGTCTATAAATATAAATCATGCTCAAAAGATGGATTCTAGCAAAGATGGGGGTCTGATAACATTGGAAAATAATCAGGGGAGGAAAAAAGAGACCAAATATAAAAAACTCACCCTCACTGGGGACATTGAAACTAAACTAAATTCTCAATTCTCTGAAACACTTGAGGATACCTTATTCCCATCCTGTTATCGAGGGCTTTCTAATGAGTCAAATGATACCAGGAAGGACATACTCTATCGGGACCTTAGAGAAGCACATCATGTATCATCCATTTCTCAATGAGGCTCATTTCACTAAATCCGAGAGGGTTGGGATATTTCCATAACAAAATGCTCCTTAAACATCATATTAATGTCAAACATCCATCAATAGTACTTCCGCAAGAAGCAATGATGTCCAAGGAGAAACCCCTAGAGACATTACCTAGAATAAGCCCTTCGTGGAACAATTGTGTTACCAACTCTCTCGGAAATTCGAGCGGACTCAATGCAATCTGGGACCCATTTTTTCCCTTTTTAGAACTACAAAATAAAATTTGGCATAGTATTGATTGGCTATGGTCACAGTTGGAATTACAGACTTTGTATCCTAAATATATATTCCCCATATACTAACTATAAGAATTTTTGGGAACTGGTTGAAACATATGACATTCTAGAAATATAATCACTGATAATCATTGAGGACTTAAGCTTCACATTAAACAAGACACATTGCTAGGTTCACTAAGAAAAATCAGATCCATTAGAAGCATTATCCTTCAATCTCCTCAATTGCAAGAGTATTAGAGACATAGCCCCTTATCCCATATGCCCACCATGGCGTAATAAAAGACTAGGAGAAGAGAGCATACAAAAACAAATATATAGATTCTTAGTGGACTCCCCACTGTGCCAAAAAATGAAACAAATCAAATCATGGACTTTCTTCTATGATACCTCTAACCACAATGTTATCATTATAGAATGGCAAGATGATTTGGAAGAAATTATGATACCTTTCAAATTCAACCAGAAGTGGGTCAATGAGCTATATTTATAGGAATTAGTCCTTCACTCATGTTTTGAACCATTTTATCCTGAATATTCAAACCCAATTGTGGTGGTTTCAGAGAAGCTTAGGTGTCTAAAATGAGTGGTTATAACATGGATCAAAAATCGAAGGAGGGAGCTCTAAAAGGAACTCTTATCAATTGAAAAGGAAATCACTCTAATGTTGGATTTGATTTTCCCAAGATACTTCTATGAACATCAACATTAGGCTATCTTAGATTTGGTGATCAAGAAAGATAAAATTATTAAGCTCTAGGAGGAAGAATGGAATCATAAAAGTAGATTACCATGGATCAAAGGAGGCAATTAAAAGACCAAATGTTTCCACAGGGCTACTTCTAAGACAAAGCAATCAAATTCCATATGGGAAATACTTGTTCAATTATATGAAAGAGTTGGCATATCAATTTTTAAAAAACCAATACAAGGAAAGGGAGGATGATTACATGGCAGAAAAGATGGATTTTTTAAACTCTTTCCAACAATGGTCAACGATGAAAATACTTCTTTAATGGATGAACATATCATGAATGAGGAATTTATTCATACCCTTAAGGAGATGGCCAAGGAAAAGAGTCTTAGACCTGATGGCTAGACTATTGAATTATTTCTACATTTCTTTGATCATATGGAATTGGAATTGGTAAAGATGATGGAAGCGGTTCTAATTTCTGATCAAATCCCATATGCAATCAATTCTACTTTCCTCACTCTAATTCCAAAGAAGACTAATTCTTTGTCTCTCATAGATTTTAGGCCAATTTCACTATCTAATTTTGTTTGTAAAATGATGTCAAATCTCATTGGTAATCATGTCAAAAAGATAATCTCCCCTCATATTTCGTTGGATAAGTTTGGCTTTTTGCAATAGGAGAATTCAAGATTTTGTGGCCATTCCTCAATAATGTATTCACATGGTCAAAATAAGGAAGCTAAAATCTTTCTTAATGAAAAGTAACCTCAATCGATCATATGATTGTGTTGATTGGGAGTTCCTCACCATGATTCTATACAAAATCAGATTCACACACAAACATATATAATGGATAATAGCATGCATGAAATTGGCCTTGATGGTGGCTCTCATTAAAGAAAAATCTCGAAACAAATAGAGAAGTAGCTACTACCTTTCCTTAATCTACAAATGGAACATGATATATCAAATGTGCAAGATTCTCTTACCTCTCTACGAAATGCTTGTAGATCTCCTTACGATTCTTTCAAAAGATCTTCCTCACTACTTCAAGAGAAGATCTACATAAACAACAACAAATGAGGAATAAAATCATAATGTAGAATAAGAGTCAAACATGGAGTAAATGGAAATTTCAACATAGTACATATCATAATATTAATCCCATATCTAGTTCCAAAATATGAAAAAGATCAAGGAGTTTTGTAAAGATCATAATAACAAGTGTAAATAGGAAAGAAACAATTGCTTGTATTAAATTTTAACAAGAAGAAATACAACCTTAGCCTTGATGACATAATCCTCTTCTCAATGATCTCCAATCCTCCCCTTGGGTGACAAACCTTTAGCCCTAATCCGACAACATAAGTTTAAATTCTAAAGATATCCTTTACACTCTAGTTTTTTTTGAATTTATAAGCCAAGAGGAGGATGATTGAGATCCTCTTTCTAAGGATGACAAACATAAAGAGAGGGATTAGGTTACATAAAGAGAGGGATTTTGATTCGTGAACCAAGGGATGAGGCCCAAGTATGTACGGGCTCGATGCCTTGAGTTGGGAAATATTCCTACAACAAGGATTCTAGAAATCAATTTTTAATTTTACCCACATTAATAGATTTGCATAGTTTTTAATGGAAGACAAAGCACATATTTTCAAAGGCCACAATGGTCAAAACTACACTTGCGTAGGTAAGGGTTATGAAGATTGCGCAAGTGATTAAAAGTACGTTTTTAAGCAATGTAATACATAATTATTGATGTATTTGGGATTGTTTTACTTCCAACATTGTAGGGGAATGCTTGGACTATTTCATCAGATAACGATAGATCCGAAATGGCAGTCATTTCCATAATGGTGAAAAAATGACGTGTAATAGGTTTCCCCCTAAAATGTAAAGTCACAAAGGATATTTGAGTATTGAAGCACTTTATCATGCCAAAGTTGAGATTAGAGACCATGGTTGGAGGCTTGAAATAAAGAATCAAGGGTTATAATACAATATCTTCATATAATTATCACTAAGGTAGGGATTCCCATACTCAGAGAAAAATTATCTCAAAGAATCAGTATGGAAATTTACAAAGATCCATGTCAACGGTAGATATAATATGGACGTAGAAGTTAAATATGGATCCATTTTTATAATCATGAATATTTAAAACTCCATGTAACCTAGATAGATGAATCTAGATTCACGGTCTCGGTCTTCATTTCAATCAATTAATAGTATGAATCTAACCATGTGAATGAATGTCTCAAAGTCAAACATGGTAGAAACAACTTGATTACCGGTAAATGATGTGAATCCGTTGACATGTGCGAGAGAAACCACTAATAATGAAAATGGTTCTCAAGGTACCCCTATATAATATATGAAGTGCACTTAAATGTTTTAATTTGAACACTCATAGAATCATTCGATCAAGAGTCATTGATGATAATCTCTCATCAAAGGTTAGAAACCTGCCATTGAGACATGTAAGATCCAAGGTACTAAATAAGGTTTCTAAATCAACTTCCTAGATAATGAGCTGAAGTATATAGGAAGAAACCCATCATAGGAGGGCCTACAACACAAAACTCATGTCAAGTTTTGAAGAAAAAATTTCAAGTAATTCAGGACTGACTCAAGGATGGTCGACACAATTGAAGGCTATGAATTGCAAGGTAATTTTGTCTGGGATTAGACTTCTCTTGAATATATTAGTGACACGACAATTTGACTCGGAAGCATTTGACTTAAAATTAAGACCCAAAGACCAAATTGAATACCTTAAATGAGTTAACCTTAGCCGAGGGAGAAATGGATTCCACAACCCAGACATATTGGTGATAGAGTGTCATGTTGAAGAGAAATTCTACCTTTTTGTAATACAAAAATAAATATTTATTTCCAATATCTACCTCTTCTTTTTCATACAAGATTAAGGAGGATAACATATGCTTTTCCTATAACCTCATCCTTCAAATGAGTCATTTGAAATATTTTTAATGAACCCTAGGAAGGAGTGGTTCAGTCTTGTCGTGATTGATAGGTCCTACACTGCTTTATTTTTACGATTCTAGTGAAGGGGTAAATGATGTCACTTTCACATTTAAAGAAATTTAAAAGACACAAAAAGAAAACTCATACATTCCTTTCAACGCAAAATTTTAACGAGCGCAAGAAAGTAAAGGTTGACATTTTTCAATTTCAGAGAATGAAGATGAAAACATAAGTAAACTCTTGAAATGCGAAAAAATTGTGGAGTTTGCTTATTTATTTTGAATTTGTTAAAGAATATTAAAAACATCTACTTAATATAAGTATGGTCTCCTATTTTTTATGGCATACAAATCCCTCTTGTGGACAAGAGCGATCTCCCTAGATTTAAAGACAAATCTAGAAAAAGTAGACAAATAGCTACTTCCTTTCCTTAATCTACAAATGAAGCATGACATATGAAATTTGCAAGAGTCTATTACATCTCTATAAAATGCTTGTATATGTCCAATCAATGCTTTCAAAATCTCTCTCTTACTACTTCAAGAGAATATTTTCATAAAAATGAACAAATAATGAATAAAATCATAATGTAGATTAAGAGTCAAACACAGAGTGAATGGAAATTACATCATAGCACATATCATAATATTAATCCCATATTCAGTTATAAACTATGCAAAAGATCAAGTATTTTTGCAAAAACCATCATAACAAGTGAAAATAGGAAAGAAACAACTACTTTTTTTATTTTTAACAAGAAGGAGAAATACAACCTTAGCCTTGATTATATAAGCCTATTCTCAATGATCTCCAATCCTCCGCCCAGCTTGGATGACAAGCCTTCATTCCTAATCCAATAGCACAAGATTACATTCCAAAGTCCTCCTTTACCCTTTGGTCTATGTTGAATTTATAGGCCAAGAGGAGGAGGTTTGAGATCCTCTTTTTAAGGGATGATATCCAAAAAGGGAGGGATTAGGGTTCCACAAAGAGAGGGAGTTTGATTCATGAACCAAGGGAAAAGGCCCAAGTATGTAGGCACTCAAGACCTTGAGTTGGGAAATATTCCTACAACAAGGCTTCCAGGAAATCAATTTTTAATTTTACCCATGTTAATAAGTTTGTGCAGTTTTTAATGGAAGACATAGAACATATTTTCACAGGGCACGATGGTCAAAACTATGCTTGGTAGGTAATGGCTAGGAAGATTGTTCAAGTGATTAAAATTAGGGTTTTAAGAAATGTAATACATAATTCCTATTGTATTTGGGATTGTTTTACTTACAACATTGTAGGGGAATCCTTGAATAATTCATTAGGTAATGATAGATCTAAAATGATGGTGATTTTCATAATGGTGAAAAATTAGGTGTAACAAGAGGATTGAGACAAGGATGTGAATTGCCTTTACTACTATTTATACTCATAATGGATGCACTTAGTAGAGGGATCAATTTGATCAGAGGTTGAAGTGTACAATCTGTGAAGTTAACATGAATATAAAAAATGGACAACATTGCGAATGGTTTGTGGCTTCGCTCCTGCCACACTTAAGGGTTGCACTGTCGTAGCAGAAGATAACAACTCAAGAAAAGGCCTTGGAGATCACAATGAGGCTGAATGAAACACCAATGCAGGATCCAAATCTAGGGATTCAGCCGATCCATGCACAGTTGAAAAATATTTTCCTTGAGATGTAAAGCTTGAAGCAGGACATAACAATTCGACGAGACATGCATGAAGAGGTATGGTGTCTGAAATGGAAGAGTCAGGGGTATGAAAAATATCATTGTCTAGTCTTTGCGAGCTACCTTACACTAGGAGGACCAATGCCTTTGAGGCCAGAAGCTCAGGCAGGACTGAGCGCAGGGCCTGCATTATGGTGCAGTATCTACCAAGTAACAGGAAAACATGCCACGGATAACTATCATCTATTTTAGAAGTTTGTACATACACCATCGCAAATGTTGTGCGACTTCTGTAGGTTGATAGGGTATGATGAGCATAATTGCTTGAGTTATGAATTGATGATGGATAGATCTCCCACCTATAGGGTTTAGGCCAAAAAGAGGCTCCCTAACTAGAGCATGGGGCTGGTGCACATGAGGCCGAGGTGGAGGAGGACCGAGCAGAGGTCAGGGACAGTTGATATGCTACAGTTGCGGAGGACCATGACACTATGCATGTGATTGCACTAACCAAATATGTCCATTGTGCAATTATTGCACTGTATTTGATCATAAAACAAAATATTGTCCTACACTGATAGCTAGCATACACAACAAAGGGGCGCTACCACCTCCGTCAACTCAGAACATGTAGATAAAGAGGCCTGAACCACACGAGGAGGATCTAAATGTGAATATAGTGCTCCAGAGTGGAAACACAATAAGAAATGACAAAGTGAAATAGCCTGAAGACAATACATGGGTTCATAAAGCTCCAATGAAGGAGGCTGAGTTTGATTTGGAGCACATAAGTGAAACATTCATGGAAGCAAAGAAGAGCTTTGCTGAGGCCTCAACCTTGGCAAGCAAGGATAAGCCTGATGAGGAGATGGACCCTTCTATGCCCACAACCTTCTTGGACTTGTATGAAGTTACTACATGATTGTAAGGCTATAAAGGGGTTACAAGAGCTTATAAATAGATGCGCCATAACCGCTCTAAGTGAGCCATGCATGGTACGAAAGATTGACAAGCATAAAACAAGAATGGGATGGGAGATTAGACTAACCACATAGATAGGAGAATATGAAATGGATTAGGTTATTTTAGACCTCAAATCAGATGCGAGCCTACCGAAGCATACTTGGGAATGAATAGGGAGACCCGCATTGCAATGGTCTTTGATTCAGCTAAGGATGATGAATCAAAAGAAGGTCATCCCCATGGAGCGGCTGCAAGGGATGACCTGGATATTGAAGGTGTAAGCATGCTGACTGAATTTGAAGTAACAGAAATAGTGGATGACAATAACCCTTATCCTACACTCCTGGGAATTGAATGGGCTACTGATATGAATGGGATAATCAACCTAAAGAAGCAGAAGATGATATTTGAGAAGAAATCCTTCCACGTAATAATACCCCTAGATCCTGTTGAAGCATCGTGCTATACTGAACTAGTCTGTGATTATGAGATCGATGATGATTTGGACTATATCTATATGATAACAGTGTGAGACCAAGATTGGGTGAATGCCTGATCCAAAATTGATTTTCGATAGACTTCTAAGTCTAAGTGTTCCTCATAGAGGAAAATGAAAGTCCAAGGATGCTCCTGGAAATATTCCCATCGCATAGAGCTTTTCATTTTGAATCGACTACAACTTGAATGGGCTAAAATGGACTTCAAATGAAAAATTTATCGCAAAAATAAGTTTGCCTTTGTCCTTTGAAAAGGAGGCAAATTCTTATATAAATGGGACTTAAGAGAAAATGTGGTTTAAACATTAAAAAAAACCCTTAGAAACACATCGTATTGCAATAAACAAAGAGAAATGACTTAAAACAGGCTCAAAGGCATTCGGCGGACCTGACAGACTTATAAACCAAACAGGTGAAACTTTTGAATTTCGAAAGGAAGGTTGTAAGCATTATTTCGGGTGGGCCTCAAACAGTAAGTGGTATAGGATGGGCTCCACCCAAATCCTTACATCGACTAATGCAACACATGGCAGAGGAGAGAGGAAATTGCTTTTTCAGGCAATTAATCCCTGTGTAAGTTGCACGCTCGAAACAGGTTGTCAGTCATTAGATTAGAGGGCATGGATCAATGGTCAGGATCTGATTGGTGGATCAGCAATCGACATGACCAAAGGGAAGAACCTGGGGCCATTGCGACAATGATATGAAATATGCCAATGTTCCAATGGGCCGATGCGATAGCGCCGATAGAGTGATTGGTGATCGGCGAACCCCTGATACAAGGACCAATGCACATTGTGATTGAGACTTGTGATATGCTGATAAAAAGGTGAACCCAATGAGAATTATGGATGCAATTTCATAATATTTGAAATCCAAAATTCTGGGTTTTCTTTACATTTCCCGTGTAAATGGGTTTTTGACCATGTGACAATGCAATGCGATATGGCAACCAAAGGTGGACCTAGAAGGGATTTTATACCCAATTTCATTGATTTTGAAATCTGGGAATTCAGGATTTCTGTGTATTCCCGTGTATTGAGGTTTTTAGACCTCCCGCCTAAGAGATAGCGATAAGTGATATTTGGACGGACTCGATAGGTTTATAGGGCCAATTCCATGATATTTAAAGCCTGGGCTAAAGGCCCATGATGTGTTTTGCATGCATTTCATGTGTATTTCTGTTATTTGGCTAACATGGCCAGAGGAAGACAAAACGACCAGGTTTCCCTGCCTGCATATTCTTTTCCATTTGTAAACTGATTCTTATGAGGAAATAGTCGGGTTCTTCAATGATGGAGTACTATAACCAATGGACGATGAAAACATAGAGAGCACAAGTGTTGAAGGTAGCTAAAGGTTGTTGAGGGAGTAGGAGGGCTGAAAAAGGTCGCTAGAAGGTTATTGAGAGTTGCTTGGAGGTCAAGTGGACTACAGAGGCATGTAGAGGCCGAGAGAGAGCTTAGGGAAGCTAGAGCTGAGATCTAAGAGCCAGAGTGAGAGTTAGAGCCAGAGCCAGAGCCAAAGCCATGAGCCAGAGCCAGAGCTAGAGCTAGAAACAGAGCCTAGAGCTAGAGCTAGAGCCGGAGCCAGAAAGCCTAAGAGCTTCAGAGCCAGGGATAAGATGGTGTTTTAAGCCCATTGTGTTTTGTGTAAACTAGTGGAGTTGAGCGTGGAGCTTGTAAAAGGACTTTTTCGTAATCCCAGTGAGCCTAGTAAAGTTGACTAGAGCTCAAGGAGACGTAGCCCAAGAGTTTTGGGTGAACTCCATATTATATTGCTGTTATGTGTGATTGCTTGTTGTTACATTGTATTTGTTGCTTTGTTTGTTTTTATATGTTTTATATCAGTTCAAGCAAATAAACTTAATGAAAATAAATAGTTTAAAGACAAACACAAGCATACACCTATTCTTAAGCACTTTTTAATTCCATAATTGGTTAATCATACGGTCTTGGGAATATCTAAGCTTTGGAAGTGGTAGAGGGTCTTGTAAGCTTGACAAGAAGCCTTTAGTGCCCCGTTTTCAGATCAAATGGTATCAGAGCCTGAGATTGATTAACCCCACCTTCAAAGAAGGTTATATCAGAATGCTTGATTGACAGAGAAAATATTGCTTGTCTGAAAGGTGTTTAAACAGTCAGAGGTTGATTGTATGCTTGTTTGCAGAATAACTATTGTTTGAGTTTGTAGAGGTGAAGGGAAAGCTATTGATAGCTTAGTCTAGGAGAGGACAAAAAGGAAGAAGGGTTGAAGGCATTCTTCTATCCCGAAGGACCTCAAGGAAATACTTGAAGCACAACAGGTTTGTTGCAAAAAGGTTGTTGAATAAGCTCTTTAATAATCTTGTTTGAAGTTTTTTTATTCATTGGCATAATGACTACTTCTACAAGTGATTCCCCAAATTCTTCTTTCTTCACAAGATTCTTTGATGAAGACAAGAACCAAGACTTTTTCATCATGATGGACAAGGTGAGAGAAATGTATGAGGATGGAAGGAAGAGCACCATACTTAGAGAGCAATTGAATTATGTGGACAAAGAGAAGCAGTTGCGTTTTGACAAATTGCAGGAAATGGAGAGGCAACTACATATTGCAAAATATGAACCTAAAAGGGATGCATGAGTTGGAGTCACAACTGTTTGTTTCCAAAGAAGCCTTAGTTAAGTATCAGCCTGAAGAAGAGGTAAATAGTTCCTGTTTGTGTTCAAATTCTTCTAAGAATGCTTATATTGGTTCTCTTGAAAAACATACCAGAGGCATAGGTTCCAAGCTAATGTCTAAGATGGGCTTTGAAAGAAAAGGCTTGGGTAAGCATGCACAAGGTATTTTTGAGCCAATAATGGTTTAGTAAAGGCTTAAGTATTTGGGTCTTGGCTTTGGATAGTCTTATGGAGGAAGTTCCAAAGCTTCCATGAAGTCCATTGAAACAGTTCCAAGGAGGAGTTTCATTTTACGTCCTCTACTTCAGAAGTGTGAAGATTGCATTCAGGAGGAATGCAATAGCTTGAAACATCATTTGCAGGATGCAGGTGTTCATAAGCACGCACTTGAACCAGAGAGTTGTGGAAACTCTAACAGCCTTGAAGAGATTGATGGTGTTCGAAAGGGAGCCACTTCTTCATTTGATTCACCTCCTCATGAAGGAAATAAAGGGGAAAGAGAAAGATATAAATATAGTTCTAATCATCTTCCTTTTGATTATGTTTAGCTTGAAATATTTCCGCATAGATATGGGAAAAGAATTCCATGTTCCTTTTGTGCTTTCGATAACCATAATGTATCTGGATGTTAGAAGAGAATGGCTACATACAAGAAACTTTTTAATGAAAGGAAGCAAGAAGCAAAAGGTCGATTGGACAAGGAAATTCATGTTGTCAAGAGGATGCACATGCAGTGCACTTATTTCCATAAGCAAGGAAATCTTGCTACAAAATGTTGGAATCTGAATCCAACAATGCTTCCACAAAAGCTGAAGAAAGTGGAAAGAGAAGATGGCAGAAATGGAAAGGAATTTTCCATGATTTATGTGTTTCAAGATGATTCACATGTTGATGCTGATGTGCAAACAAAGGCAAGACCTTTGAAATGGACTAGTAAGAAATGGTTAGACTTCTTATCTAATTAAGATTGCATTTCTATTGATATAATGAATCTATTGGCATTTCTTTGTTGATGGAATGCAAGTTGTAGGATTTTGCCAAGAAGGTGAATGGAAAAGTAGAGTAGAAATCTCACTTTATTGCTACAACATTATGTTTATTTCAGCTTCAAAAGTATAGTGTGCTTAAGAAAAAGTTGAAAGATGAAATGCACGCATAAGCTTGATGTGCATGAAGACATGGATGTTAATGATTTCCTTGTATTTGAACAAGTATGTGTAATTAACTTGAAGGGTTGGTTGCTTTGGCAAGCATGTGATGTTGACTTGAGAAAAGTTGATTTGGTCCCTAAGATAGAGATAATGATGAAGTGTTTCATATTTTTAAAAGGAGTGCTAGAGGTCTTTCTATACATGCTTGACTTGAAGGGTAATTTGTTTTAATGGCGTGTTTTGTGGGCTCGTTATCTAGTCCATAATTTGTATGCAGATGTAAGACATTGAGGTGTTCACAAGATGTGAAATATGTTTCTTCTGTTGAAGCAAAAGTTTAAACCATCTATTTGTTGTCTGTATTTCTGTTGTTGTTAACAGTTGTTGTTGAACTCTTTTAAAAAAGGTACAAATGAGAATTTTGTGAAGCATATGTACTTCACATTTGTTTGAGCCACCTTGGATCAATGATCAAGGTAGAGAAGTTCAAACTACCCTCTGTGACCATCTCAGCAGGAGTTCTGTAGGAAGGCAACGAGGAAGATAGTTCTTCCTAGGAAGACCAGCACATCCAGGAAGGAGAGTGGTCAAATGCTTTGGTTCAGAGGCACTATGCAAGACAAGTGTGTGGAGGATGAAAGAAGAGGGTGTTGTTATTTTGATTTACTGTTTAGATAAGTATATCAGTCTTTTAGAGACCAAAAGTTCTTTTAGTGGGAAGGCGTGATCCAAAATGGATTTTGGATAGACTTCTAAGTCCAAGTATTCTTCATAGAGGAAAACGAAAGTCCAACGATGCTCTTGGAAATAGTCCCATTGCAAAGATATTTTCATTATGAATCTACTGCTAACTTGAATGGGCTAAAATGGACTTCGGTCGAAAAATTTATCGCAAAATGAAGTTTGACTTTGTCCTTTGAAAAGGAGGCAAATTATTATATAAATCGGACTTAAGGGAAAATGTGTTTTAAACATAAAAAAAACCCTTAGAAACCCATCTTATCGCATTCTTCATCGCATCACAATAAACAAAGGGAAATGACTTAAAACATGTGCAAAGGCCTTCGACGAACCTGACAGACTTATAAACCAAACGATTGAACCTTTTGAATTTTGAAAGGAAGGCTGTAAGTGGTATTTCACGCAGGCCTCATGTAGTAAGTGGTATAGGATGGGCTCCGCGCAAATCCATACATCGATTGACGCCTGGCATGGCGAAGGAGAGAGGAAACCACTTTTTCGGCAGTTAATCTCCATGTAAGTTATGTGCCTGAAACGGGTTGTTAGCCATTGGATTAGAGGGTGCTGAACAACAGTCAGGATTTGATCAGTGGATTGGTGATCAACGTGGCCAAGGGGAAGACCTCGAGGTCGTTACGACAGTGATATGTGATATGCCAATGTTTCGATGGGCCGATGTCATAACGTTGATAGAGTGATTGGTGATCGGTGATCGGCGAAGCCCCGATACCAGGGCCAATGCACATTACGATTGTGACTTGTGATATGGCAATAAAAAGGCAGACCTGATAAGAATTATGGATGTGATTTCATAATAGTTGAAATCTGGAATTTTGGGTTTTCTTTGCATTTCCCGTGTAAAGGGGTTTTTGACCATGCGACAATGCAATGCGATATGGAAACCAAAGGCTGACTTGAAAGGGATTACAGACCCAATTTCATTGATTTCAAAATCTAGGAATTCGGGATTTCTATGTATTCCCATGTATTGAGGTTTTTAGACCTCCTGCCTAAGTGATAGTGATAAGCGATATTTGGACAGACCCGATAGGTTTATATGGACGATTCCTTAATATTTGAAGTCTGGGCTAAAGGCCCATGATGTGTTTTGCATTTGTTTCCTATGTATTTCTGTTATTTGGCTAACATGGCCAAAGGAAGACAAAACAACCGGGTTTCCCTGCCCACCTATTCTTTTCCATTTGTAAAAGGATTCTTGTGAAGAAACAGTCGGGTTCTTCAATGATGGAGGACTATAACTGATGCACGATAAAAACACAGAGTGAACAAGTGTTGAAGGTAGCTAAATGTTGCAGAGGGAGCAGGAGGACTGAAAAAGGTCGCTAGAAGGTTGTCGAGAGTCGCTTGGAGGTCAATCCGACTACAGAGCTAGGTAGAGGCTGAGAGAGAGCTCAGAGAAGCCCGAGCTAAGATCCAAGAGCCAGAGCCAAATCTAGAGCTAGAGCTAGAGCCATGAGCTAGAGCTAGAGCCGAGAGCCAGAGCGAGAGCCAGAGAAAAAAATCCTGAGAACTTTAGAGCTAGGGATAAGATGGTCTTCTAAGCTCATTGTGTTCTGTGTAAACTAGTGGAGTTAAGTGTGGAGCTTGTAAAAGGACTTTGCCATAATCCCAGAGAGCCTAGTCGAGTTGAGTAGAGCTCAAGGAGATGAAGCCCAAGAGTTTTGGGTGAACTCCATATTATATTGCTGTTATGAGCGATTGCTTGTTGTTGCATTGTATTTGTTGCTTTATTTCCTGTTATATGTTTTATATCAGTTCAAGCAAACAAACTTAAGGCACTTAAATAGTTTAAAGACAAGCATAAGCATACACCTATTTTCAAGCACTTTTTAATTCCGCATTTGGTTAATTATAAGGTCTTGGGAATATTTAAGCTTTGGAAGTGGGAGAGGTTCTTGTAAGCTTGACAAGAAGCCTTTAATGTGTCATTTTCAGATCAATCCCACCACAACTGGATAGATTACATGGGATTGAAAAAGTTCCTGCACCTCGGACTTTGATGAAGAACTATAGCACTGGCAAAATCGGCTACATGAAGTGACTACACTGAGCTATAACATGATGACCTGGTCATTGCACTGTGTGTCATCAAAGGTAAGAAATCTACCTACGTACGATGGCATGACTAATGTAGATATCTTTCTGGATGCATTTGAGAGGGAGTTACCAAAAAGGCAGCACTTCCAAGCATTGGACTAGGAACTACGCGCTACGCCCGCAAGGTGGTGGGGTACACACAAGGGAAGCTTTGATGATTGGCGAAAAGGTAGGAGAATGATGAGAACTCAATTTAGGAAGCTGAAGATGTGAATGATAGATAAGTATGATGGGCAAGATAATTTGCATGCACGCTTAACCAAATGGGCTCAGACTTATGGAGAGAAGCCCCAACCTGAATGGGTGGACCTGTTCTGTCAAACACTGGATGTCGTCCCAATGAATTGGTATGTAGAAACATAGCTCCATCATGGTACAGGTGAATGGGACAAAAAATCACGAAGGATTCATAATGACATTTAGTTTTGAAGACAGGTTTATCAGTATTAATGAGGCGCTACAAGAGGTGAAAGAAACAATCATTATGATACCATAGGATCCTTTAGACCTGATTCAACCTGAGTGGGATACTCAGCTGCGTCACCCGCTAGAATGGTATAATGTAACCACTAAAGAAGAGGATGAGGATCCATGAAACATTAACATCTCAGAAACAGAGGGTCACCGCGAGGTTGCGGGATCACGGGTTGAGAATCTAGATATAACCGCGCCACTGAAAATGAAACAAGTGAACATTTGTATGGAGGAAAAGCCCAAATTCATGAATATTGGAGATTAGTAGGACAATGTGATAGTGGATAAGGTCACTAAATTACTTTTGAATACCAGGATTTATTCGCTACCTAGTTTACAGATTTAAAAGGGATAATCGGGGACCTAAGCATTATGAAGATCACATTGAATTTTGACACGAAGATGGTTAAGCAAAGACCTTACCATCTCAATCTGAAGTATAAGGAAAAGGTCCACTTAGAGCTAGGTAAGATGCTTGCAGCAGGCATCATTGAACCTGTGGAAGAATGTGACTGGGTAAGCCCTATGGTGGTATAGGAGAAGAAGAAGAAGCATGAAATAAGGATATGCGTGGATCTCAAAAAGTTGAATGAAATTTGTGTACATGATTCTTTCCCAACTCTATTCACTAATGAAGTGTTGGAAAATGTAGGTGGCCAGGAAGCATATTCCTTCACTGATGGGTTCTCGGGGTACCACCAAATCAAAATCACACTGGAATATAGGAGTAAGACAATTTTTGTGACTGAGTGGGGCTTCTTTTAGTACATTGTAATGTCATTTGGGTTGAAGAATGCGCCTACGATTTTCTCGCACGTATTCTTTGTTGCATTCAATGTGTTTATTCATAAGTTCCTGGAAGTATACTTTGATTATTGGACTGTGTTTGGTCTAGTGAAACGCCATGTTCAAATCTTGCGCCTAATGTTGGATACCTGTCAAAGATACCATATCACGCTCAATTTGAAAAAGTTCTTGTTATTTGTTCCCTTTGGGACCTTGCTGAGTCATGTGGTTTGTAGAAAGGGACTAATGGTAGACCCCATGAAGATCATAGTGATACTAAACTTGGAAGTGCCACAGCTATGCGCTACCCTAGGACATACGGGATATTATAGAAAGTTTATCAAAGGCTATGCTAGAATGAGGACTGTAAAAAGAGCCTGCATGTATTGAAAGAAAAAATGGTCACCACACCAATTTTAGTCTTCCCAGACTACAAGAGGGAGTTCCATGTACATGTCGACGTGTCATGTATCGCGCTAGTAGAAGTACTGACATAGGCTAGTGGAGAAGACATGGACCACCCTATCGCATTTACGAGAAGAATGCTATCCAAAGCAGAGAAGAACTATTCCACTACCGTGTGTGAAGGGTTAACCATGTTGTCTGCACTCTAGAGGTTTAGATACTACTTGTTGGGAGGCCATTTTAAGATGTACATAGACCATTCCACTCTAAAGTACTTCATCAATAAGTCTATGTTGGGGGGGGAGAATCTATAGATGGTTGTTATTATTCCATAAATATGATTTTGAAGTTATTGTGAAGTCTGGATGGCTGAACATGGGACCAGACCATATGTCACGCATCGAAACAGGGGAAGAGCCCACTAATTTGGAGGAGGGATTGCAGTACGTGTCGCAAATGGTAATTTTGAGGATATAATACACTTCCTCACGACAACAACTTCCCTAGAAGGATATGTTGTCTAGCATAAGAAGGAATTAGTGGTCCGTGCAATATATTTCTCTATAGTTGTCGAGCATCTATATAAAATGGGTTCTGATGAGATATTCCAACGACATGTACCTGAGTTTGAAAGAAGAAGCATCCTTGGAGATGCTCATGGGGGTGTTGTGGGAGGACATTTTGTAGGGATAGCAATTACGCAGAAGATTCCACTCTGCAAGTTTGTGGTGGCCAACCGTCCATCAGGACTCAAAGCGTATTGCAAAGCATGTGATGTGTGTCAAAGGACTAGAAGGCCATCACAAAGGGATGAGATGCCTTTGAATCCACAGATGACATTGCAACCTTTTGAGAAGTGGGCAATATATTTTTTGGGACCCATTCTGCCCCAAGGAAATATGGGAGCAAGGTACATTATCACTGTGATGGAGTATTTGACTCGTTGGGTGGAGGCACGAACTGTGAAGGATTGCATAGGCGCGACTGCTGCGAAGTTCCTCTTTCATTATGTACTAATGTGATTTGGTTTTCCAAAGGTCTTGATGAGTGATTGTGGTACGCACTTTCTGAATAAGATGATCAGCATGCTAACAGAGGAATTTTAGGTCACCAGAAGAGTACACCTTATCACCCACAGGTGAACGGAATAGTAGAAGCATTCAATAAAGTACTAGAGAACACCTTGACCAAGGTTTGCAATGCTCAATGAAGTGATTCAAACCTATGCTTACTTGTAGTACTATGGGCTTATTGAACAACCTACAAGAAGTTGTGCCTAGTCAATTTAGTGTCCTAAATTTTTCTACGTAAACTATCAATCCAGGTATCATAGACTGATGAAGTGTGGTGCACCATATGTGCTTAGTTAACCCTTTTTCTTACTTTGTTGTTTTATAGTTTATGTTTTTTTTGGGGGTTTGTTTCTTTTGCTTAAGGAAATTAATTTAAGGAAGAAAAGTTATGCTTCTAGGTGAAATCTCTAAATGTTAATGGATAATTAAATCTAATGACTCCTAATGTTAAAACCTAATTTCTAAAGAAAGGATAAAATGAAACAAATCAAAGCTTTAAACAATTATATTAATCTAAGCCAGCAAAATGTTTATGAAATGAAACCAAAAGTGATAATAGCTAAATGAAATCCAAGAAAGCAAAAATAAAACTATCGCAATTAAACTAAAGGAAAAAGTAAAACTTGAAACTGCTTTTAAACTAATGAACAGCAAGCCAATAATCCCATCCAGAATCATAACATTTCTCCAATTAACTTGTAAATTAGTCATAAGCTAAAGGCTCTGGAAATATCATCTAATAGCATGAGAGAATGAAATTAAACTATCTAACTTTACACTAATGAAAAGCAAGCCAATAATCCAATCCATAATCATAACATTTCACCAATTAACTTGTAAATCATAAGCTAAAGGCTCCATAAATTTCATCTTATAGCATGAGAGAATGACATTAAACTATCTAACTTTACACTAATGAAAAGCAAGCCAATAATCCCATCCATAATCATAACATTTCGCCACTTAAATTATAAATCATAAGCCAAAGGCTTCGGAAATATCATCTTATAGCATGAGAGAATGACATTAAACTATCTAACTTTACACTAATGAAAAGCAAGTAAACTCATTTATAAACTTAATACTTCACTAATTAACTCTTCAGGTAAACCATAAGCTAAAGGCTCCGGAAATATCAGCTTATAACATGAGTGACTAATCTAATAAGCAAATACAAGAAACATGTAAAGAAAAACTAATCTATTGTGTGCTCTAATGCTCCAATCACCAATTGGGAAATACTTCCTTGGACAATTTTGTCAACCATAGATTACACAATTAGATAAATCTACAATCAACCTATTGAACACACTTGCATGAATGGAAAATCTAAACTATCAAACTTGAAAGCGATCAAATGAAATACTTGATTGAAATCAAAGCAAAACTACAAAACAAAATCTACTCTACCTTACATTCTAATATGCTCCATGACATCTACTTCACATCTCCTTCCATGTTGAGAACATCAAAGCTTTATTCAAATTCTTGAAAATTACAAAGTACAATAAAGCTTTCGAAAGCTTTCCAAAGCCATTAAGGAATAACTACAAGCTCCAAGCTACAAAAGCTAAG
>APFE031176487.1:0-17621 GCA_000404065.3 Pinus taeda
AATGTTCGACATCGACTCATTCATTCACATCTCATGGATTGTGCTGGGTACTTTGAGAACCATTGACATTACTGGTGGTCTCTCCCACACTTGCTAACGTTTTACATCATTGACCGGTAATCAAGTGGTTTCTACCATGTTCGACATCGACTCATTTATTCGCATGGCTAGAATCGTACCAATTCGGGAACAAAAATGAAGACCCTGGATCTAGTTTCCACCATCCAGGCTGCGAGGAGTTTTGTATTCATTATGTTGTAGACCAATCATAAACAGATGGCTGCGTCCATACTGTGTCTACAAAAGTCTATGATTATGATGTATTATGAAATCATTCTTGTACCAGAATAGTTAGTCCAATAGTTAAAGTTTTTGATTTGAGTATGGGAATGCCTACCTCAGTATGATATGATATTTTACATGTATTTTGTGTTGAAAATTGCAGGTTCCAACCGGGCTATCCACAAGATGATCCTCGAAATGATAAAGCACTTCACCCTTCTTATATGACTTAACACCCTTATCTATTACAGGCTTCGTACTTTAGGGGGCAATCTGTTACACTGAATTTTGTCACCCTGACTATCTGCAGTATGTGGCCTCATCAATAGCCACATTGTCCTCTTTTGTCAAGCCCCATACCTCTGCTCTTCATGTCAAAACTTCAAAGAGAGAGAAAGTCACTTGAAAACATGTTTATCTCTGGGTACGCAGGTTCTCTCTACCTGGCCTGCGTGTACGCACTACAAATACATTAGACCTGCGTAGTAATACGCTCTGTATACTAAATATAGGGTGCGTACCCCTGTAAAGGTCAAAAGGCGCAAGTTTCATCTTTAAAAAGTTACTTGTGGTCACTTCTAGAGCCTTCTAGAAGAGTTTTCGACGTGTATTGAGCGCCTCCAGATGGTTCATGCACCCCTATGATAGAGGAGCTTATCCCATCAAGAGAGGAGCTACCCCATCCAAAAGAGGGAGTATCCCATTGATGTTGGAACTGAATAAACTCCTCTAGAATACTATAAATACAGGCATTGGGCCAAAGGAGGGGAGGTTGAAAGCTGAACATTCTAAAGGGTAAATGCTGCTGGAATTAGGACTTCCATTGTTGACTTGTGAGGGGAGATCACTATCCTTCCTTGTTGCCATAGTGGGAGTGGGTGAGCTTGTCAAAGTAGAGGAAATCTCTTGCTGGACCCTGGGAGGAGCTTGCACAACACCAAGGCTCAGGTTGTAATGGTTTCTTTGATTATTTAATACAAATAAGTCCATTCTTCTCAATGATTTGTTAATGAATTATTTCATGTATTCCTTGGTCAATATGATAGATATGCTTTATTTTATGATGAATATTCAGATGCTATGTAATCGTTTGCTTTGTCAGTGTATGCAGGTCTGAAAGTGAGGGAGGAGCTCATCTGGATCAGCAAGGCTGGACTACTACAACAAGCGTTGGACCTAAGGTAAGATCGGAAACATTTGAATTCTTGTAGAATGATGTGTATCTAGAGAAGGATAGCTCTTGTTTGGTTTGTTTGTCACTAGAGAGTCTTAGACTCCTAGGGAGGTTAGATTTGTCCGCAAATATAACTCGTTCCTCATGACAGATTCAAAAGCCTATGTCTACTATTTTTGACCTTCTGACTCTAATGGTAGAGGTTTCAGAACCAACTGAGGTCATCTTCACCTCGAAATTCTCCATGCAAGTTTAAAGGGCCACTAGGGCCAACTAGGGAAAGTACTGTATAAGGTACAATGTCACTGTTTAGTGCTTGGGAAAGAGCATGCTTAGCTCATTCATATCTTCTGATTCTGTATTTACAGTTAGATAGGTATTTTGAGACACTCATATTCTTGTATTAGCCTCTGTAGGATTTTTAATACAAGAGGACAAGCCTAGTTGGAGAGGCTTGGTCCAGCAGATGTAGCCTAGAAGGGGTGAACTGCTTTATCATTTTGATGTCTTTATTTGCTAAAGATGACATGCTAAACAAAACTGATATAAAGTTTTAAACAACAAATATACATAACTTGCATACACACATAATCACCTATTCAGCTGCAGAAAGTTATTTCTCTTATTTTGCAAGACATCAAACTTCAAGTATGTGTATGTCAAAGAATTCTAAGTGTTTACTTCGTTATTTCCAAGGAAACTTTTAAGGATGGAAATTTTTCTTGAAGTTTAGAAACATTGGCGAATCTCATTAATCCCTAATATGCAAACTATAAAATGTTTATTGAATATTTATAAAATTATTCAAATTTATAATGATTTTAATATATAGTCCTATATAATGTTGGTGATTTTAAAGGTAAAATAATTTTATATTCTAAAATTTGGGCGAATCACCTTTTATAAAAATTGGAAATTAGCGAATCTTTTTGTGGAAAAGTCATGGAAAATTAGCCCACTGGGCGAACATTATCCCCTAAAATTTTCCATGGTTATTTCTTTAGGCAGAGCCTGTAGAGGGCTAGGTAGCCTCTGGAACTCAACCTCTTTTTAGAGTTGACATGTCTGATGAATGCCCCTACAGTCTATCTCTGTATAAGAAATAAGAAGTTTTCACATTTTTAGAGGTCACTTGGAGTGTATAACTCACATTTTAAATTATAGGAAATGGATACCTTGCACCCTTAAACAAGTACATTCCATTTTCGGATCAGATGGTATCAAAGCTTGGGTTGAGCATTTGTTTGTGCAAAAGGTATTAAAGCAGTTAAGAGATTGACTGTTTTATTTGTTGCAAATGGTTGCTTGAATAAGAAGGGGTTTCTTGTTTGACATTTGGTTAAAGCTTGTCGTTCGATTGAAAGCTTTGAGAACTCTTATTTGGAAGTTTATTTTGTTTAATTGACCATTTACATAATCTCAACTTATTCCAGAAGTGAAGGTTCCTCCTTCACAAAATTCTTCACTGATGACATGAAGAATGAGTTAATTAAGGTGAAGGACATGGTGCAGATTCTCATTGAGGATCAAAGAGAAAGTGTTAAGCTTCATGCACAATTGTTGGCTATGAAGGATGAGAAGGAAATAATTCTCCAAAGACTGCATGACATGGAGAAACAAGTCCTTCAAGCTCAAGAAGCTTTGTCCAAGAAAATGCATGAGGATGAGGTAAATCATTCAAACTTGTCTTCAATTTCCTCAATTGAAAAGTGTGTTGGTTCTTTTGAGAAACATACCAGAGGCATATGGTCCAAGTTGATGTCCAAAATAGGATATGAAGGAAAAGGATTGGCCAAACATGAACAAGGTATAGTTGAGCCAATAATGGTTGAGGTAGGGCCTAAGAATTTGGGTCTTGGCTATGGACAATCTTGCGGAGAAAGTTCCAAAGCAGCCATGAAGGCAATTGAAACAGTTCCTAGAAGGAGTTTCATTTCAAGTTCCCTACCTTGGGGAATGCAATAGTTTGAAACATACCTTGCAAGAAGAAGGTGTGCATAAGCATGCACTTGAACAAGAGAATTGTGAAAGCTCTAAAACCATTGAAGGGATTGATGGTGTTCCAAAAGGAGCTTCTTCTTCATTTGATTAACCTCCTCATGAAGGCAATAAAGGTGAAAGAGAAAGGTATAAATCTGATTTCAATCATATTTCCTTTGATCATGTAAAGCATGGTAAATTTCCACATAGATATGGGAAAAGAATTTCATGTTCCTTTTGTGGTTTGGATAACCATAATGTTTCCAGATGTTGGAAGAGAATGACCACATAAAATAAACTTTTGAAGGAAAGGAAGCAAGAACCCAAAGGTCCATTGGACAAGGCAAATCATGCTGTCAAGAGGATGCACATGTGTTGCACCTACTACCATAAGCAAGGACATACTGCTGAAAGGTGTTGGACTCTGAATCCAGCAATGCTTCCACGAAAGTTGAAGAAATTGGAGAAAGAGTATGGCAAGAATGGGAAGGAAGTTTCCATCGTTGATATGTGTCAAGATGACACGCATGTGGATATTGATGTGCAGTTAAAGGTAGTGCCTTTGAAATGGATTGATAAGAAATGGTTAGAATTCTTATCCAATTAAAGTTGCATGTCTTTTGATTGAATGCATTTCTTTGTTAAGGGAATGCAAGTTGCGCGATGGAAAAGCTGAGTATGAGACTCACTCTATCATAGTGAAAGTTATATTCATTTCAGCTTTGAAAGTACATGTACATGTGATCGAGGACATTGTACTTTTGATTGTACTTAAGAGAAAGTTGAAAGATAAACTGCATGCATGAGAATGATATGCATGAGCATAGGGATCATGATGATTTCCTTGTATTTTAAACATGTATGTGTGATTAACTTGAAGGGTTTATTACTCTGTCTTTAACCATGCATGTAATGTAATATTGACCTGGAAAAAGTTAATTTGATCTCCAAGATTGTAAAGAGGAGAAATGATGAAGTGTTTCATCTTTGTAAAAGCCTTCTCATTTGGGAGGCAACTATTCTTCTGGATCAGATGGGCATCGTGATAGTTGGCAAGCCCACGTGTTTAGAGGAATATTTCAACTCATATATGAGCAAGTTACATTGCTGGTTCCTGCAATTTTAGATTTGTCTGGCGAAAGAACTTGGTCGGGATTCAACGAGTACTTGGCTTATGCAAGTAAAATTCGCCATGACGACAGTTGGCAAGGTAGGACATTTTGGCATCAGTATTCTCTTTTGGCTAAATGGAAGAGGATATTTCTATTCCTCAAGTGCTGTACAGTTCAGTTCAGAGATTCGGTAAGCTTTTGGGGACCAAAAGCCTTCTCATTTGGGAGGTGTGCTCAGGAGCTCAGGACCAAGTGTTGTAAAATGGTCAAAAATGATAGTTCTCAGAACTGGTCTAAACCTGAATGACCGGATAGAGCTCGTCTTCCTGAGTCCAGCACCGCAAATGGTTCGAAAAATGGTCACTGTATGTAGACGTTATGCCAAAAACAAAATAGCCCAATGACTCTTAATTTTTGATTTTTTTCAAAAACAATTTAAAAAAGAATATTCCATAGAATATTCCTTGAAATAATCGAGGGAATATTCCTTTTGGGCAGGCCAATCAAAAGCCACCACATGGCAGGCTCAGAGGCCACCATGTGGCAAGGTGACATCAGCACTTGGGCGCATGTTTAAAATTTTGGTCGTATTGTGGTTTGAACCCACGACCTCCCTTGTATCATTACAACACTTTTCCATTCAACTACATGGGCGAGTCTTATTATGTGGGTGGCATAAACTTATTTTAAAGTTTGATTTTGTGTTGGGCGGGGCCCGAAGGGGGCCAGCCCCTAAGGACCAGCACCCATACACGTGACCTCCGCCATTGAACCAGGGGCTCTAAACCCTTAACCGTCAGCACGCTATTCAATGAATAATAGCTGAAACTCCAACACATTCACATGCACACTAACTGCAACCCATAACAGGTGGTCAGACTGGCAGAGTTTTTGGCGGAGCGCCAGTTTTTCAAGGGCAACTTGCAGTTGGGAGTAAATGGCCATAACTTTGGTTAGGAAAGTCCGTTTTGGACGAATTGTTTTTTGATTTTGGGTCTCTTCGACTTTTTTAAGCCATTGGCATAGGTTTCATAGCCATCTGAGGTCGTTGGCAGGTGTTTTTGCTTCGTGGAAGTTCCAGGAGCCACAAGGGCCAAATCAGTTTGGGAGCTGCACTGGGAATTGTGCAGCCATTGAATGTGGAACGAGGGTCCACTCTGAAGGAATTCATCATTCTAAATCCATTTCTACAGCTTGTCTTTCCTGTTGAGACATTCTTCTCACTGTTTAGCTTCAAGGAAGCTTTCAGGGCCACTAGGGCCATTTCAGTGCTTGAGCTGTTTAGGGGCTGTGTTCATCCATTTTTGGTGATTCAAAAGCCTATGTCTACTATTTCCGACCTTCTAAGTCTAATGGAAAAGGTTTCAAAACCAATTGAGGTTTTTATTCACCTCAAAATTCTCCATGCAAGTTTAAAGGGCCACTAGGGCCAACTAGGGAAAGTATTGTATAAGGTACCATTTCACTATTTAGTGCTTGGGAAAGAGAATGTTTAGCTAATTCCTATCTTTTGATTCTGTATTTACAATCAAATATGTCTTTTGAGACACTCATGTTCTTGTATTAGCCTTTGTGGCATTTTTAATACAAGAGGACAAGCCTAGTTGGAGAGGCTTGGTCCAACAGATGTAGCCCAGAAGGGGTGAACGGCTTTATCATTTTGATGTCTTTATTTGCTGAAGATGATATGCTAAACAAAACTGATATAAAGTGTTAAACAACAAATATACATAACTTTCATACACACATAATCACCTATTCAGCTGCAGAACGTTATTTGTCTTATTCCGCAAGACATCAAACTTCAAGTATGTGTATGTCAAAGACTTCTAAGTGTTTACTTTGTTATTTATTTAGGAAAAGCCTGTAGAGGGCCAGGTAGCTTCTAGAACTCACCCTCGTTTTAGAGGTGACATGTCTAGTGAATGCCCCTACAGTCTATCTTTGTATAAGAAATAAGAAGTTTTCACATTTTCAGAGGTCGCTTGGAGTGTATAACTCACATTTTAAATTATAGGAAATGGATACCTTGCACCCTTAAACAAGTACATTCCATTTTCGGATCAATACATCAAGTCAAATGTGGTTTTTAACTGAATGAATTGGTTTCCTTGGTTTTACAGGCAAGTTGTTCCACTGCCTATTTTCTTGTTCTTAGTTTAGATATGGTTGAAACCAACCCCTTTTCTCATGGATTCGACCCTAATAGCTAGCTTGAGTAGTTTCCTTGCCTACATCATGTACTTTTTGATTCATTTGTAAAGGTTGGACTCTTGTGAATGTTGCGAGCTTCATTGTAAATCACTTCTGCATTTTGGTAAGGAAATGAACCAAGGTTTTGCAACATTTTGTGGGATTCTTGTGGTAATGTGTCTTGGCATTGTTTCTTCCTTTGCTATTTAGTTTCTCTTATGTGTATATGTGCCAACATATATTTATTTCTTCACAACTAAATGAATCAAGATAAACAGGTGGAATCCATTGATATTCAATGCTCTACCTTGAGGATACATTAAGTTTTTAACATTTTCTGTTGTTTGAAGAGGACTCGTGAACTTTGCATGGCCTCTCCAACTCCTCATTTGTCTTAAAATTACCATCACAACCTATTTAATGTGCCAAAACACCTACCTACCTTGCCCCACTGAACATCCTAAAAATCTGAGTTGATTTCCCAGACCCAAAGTTGCCTTCTTCATTTGATTCGGCAACCAACTATCAAAATCAATCAAAATCCTCTGACCTAATATACCTAGCCTAAAATAAACATTTTATTTCAGTCATCTCAAGCCCTAGATTCCATATTCTAATTGTGCTTGATAAGGAGAGAGCCCTCTCCCGACCTGGTAGGGCTAGCTACCAAGTTAAACATGGTTTGATGTTACCCTAGACCCGCCTTCCTTCAGCCTGAGCTAGATTTAGGCACTAACAACTTCTATGTCACATGACCTCCTTTTTCTCAAATAAAAATAAACTTAATGAAAACCTAAGCAACCATAGCAATTTCTCTATAAGATTTTACTAACTATGAAAATCTAATTTGGTGGCTACTCTAAAATATAAAAAAACCTATTAAAATCTATTTTCCCACCCACTATTCTCTCTTGCGGTTTGGGAGTCCCATCGCTCTTTCTCTACTCATAATCTTTATGATTTCACAACAGATTTCGTACCGTTCTATGCTATTCAATTCTTGTTGTGCTATTGATTCGACTAGAGTTTTCAGGTGTTTTTATTATATCAAATCTAGGTTCACTCTTTTTCGAGATTTAATTGAGATATCCTTCTCGTGATTTAGATTTGGAGGGAATCGGTAACAAGAAGGTAATTAGTAAAAACCAGGCAATTAGTCTCAAGGAATCATAACAAGGTAATCAGGGTCGACTAACACAGGCTATGACTACTGCGCAATAACCTAGGCAATACTTTGGGGTAACTTTTTTGATCTCTGATTATATGTGTATATGTGGGAATTGATTCTTAGTCTATTGGACCACCCATTTCATATTCTTCTCCTGATTTGTATTTGGATTCTATTGCTACATTTCAGAGCAGAAAACAAGTTGTTTGCACATGAATATAAAGTTACAACCTTTGATAACTCTGAGGTGTATGGATAGATTTGAAAGGTTAGATCGTTTTCCCCCTACAAATTGATTTTCCACTTGTCAATGGTGCAATGTTAGCATAAAACCTCATATTAGAGAGCAAGTGGTAACGTCGGCCATTCATTTCCAGGCATGAAAACTCATTAGATGTTTGAACATTCAAGTGCTTGAGTTTATTTATACTTAGTTTTAGATGCAAAGATATGTTCAATGGAACCAAATGAAAACCTCATTTATGCTAAATTAAAATGATAAACCTTGAGAAAAACTATTAGCATGACAGTATCTAAGTTAAAAAATTTAAGAAAATGCAATAAATCCTTATATCAAAGGAAATGAATGCAAGAAAATTTGGAATGGGCCCCTTTTAAATGGACAACCTGTAGATAATATCATACAAACAACAAATCAATATAGAGATTATGCCATCTCTTATGATCGACCTATAAAACAAAATCTATTTGAAACAAAAGATGAAGAAATTAGCTCATTGAAACAGGAAAAAGGAAACTTAGTTTTAAAGATAAAGATACACAAGTGCTAGGCTACAAGTAAATGGAAGTTAAAGGAAAAACTCAAAGAGACAATTGAAAAAGAATAAAAGAGGCCCTAAATGCCTCCACTGGGCATGGAGTCTTATCTTGACCCTCAAGAAAAAGTACTTTTGCCTTGCATTTCTAAATTTTATACACATTCCCTCGCGAATGCTTGGAAAACATCACTCTAGGAAGCTGGATTATATAGAAATCAAAGAGAGGCTAGACTAGTATCAGATCTAGTGTAAGTAATGCAACTAAAAAAAATAAAAATTTCTAAGCTCAAATCTGAAGTAAAGAATTAAATTCTAAAAATAGTCAACCCCAATACTCAAAATTTAGCTTAAATATTTTTCACGATGAAACAACATAAGAACATTTCATACCTTACATGCACTTATTGATGTTGCACTACCTCCTTCCTTCAACATAATGAGCATGCTCGAAATCCTTTCTATTTCTAACTTGGGACTTAATTCTTAAGAGACAAGAAACATTTCATACCAATAGTGAGAAAATGAGAGTTTTATTCCATTTCCAACCATGTACAAATGATAGGAGTGCCATCCTATTATAGGAAAAGAGGCCTCCTAAGCCATCATTACAAAACCATGTGCCATCATGAAATGGTGTGCTAAATACAAGTGGTAAGTAACTAACTCCCAACTAACTTCCTCACATGTGTGTCCCTCCCTTAGATGTTAGGTGGTGCACTTCAACCCTTTCCCATGCTTGAGGGTCAAAATAGCCAAAAACAAGAGTGTCTTACTCCTTTTGGCCAAAACTACTTGTTCTTTCCCACATGTGAGGGTCAAGAAAGGGTCAAAGCATTAGTGCCTCCACTAAAGAGCTCATAAATGTGTACAAAGAGTCTCTCCAGATTTGAGAGAGAGGAGAGCGAAATGTTGAATTTCCATGATCTTCAGTCTAGGATAGAGTCTTAAAATGTCTGGCGCTACCAAACCAAGAACCTTAACGAAATATAAACAACAGTAAATAACACATGCATAAAATATGGGCAACCTCATATTGTACAATAGTCTAGGGTCAGTAGTACAGGGAGGCCCCAAAACTTTCCCATCTATGCTGTCCACTCTGACATAGACTCATACATCCTTTTCAATGACAATAGAAACAGCAACACCAAGGAAAAGGCTCAGATAATTAAAACCAATCAAACTGCTGAAGAAAAGGATCCTGATATCCAAACACTGACTGAATCAAACAATATCAATATTCAAGACCACAAAACAAACAACTGTGAAACCACCATACTTGAACAAGATAATGAAAAAAGAGCCCCTCTAGAAACCAAAACAATCCCACCAAGTGAGAAGGATGTCATGCAAACCAAGCCAAAAAATCAGCCTATACTCCAACTCACAAATTCATGCCACACAGACCTTACTCAAAACCCCCTAAAAAAGGAAGCTCTATGGTTCCTAGAATTTGATGGATCAGTTAACAAGCTAGGGGCAGGAGCAGGAGTGTGGGTGCACAATAAAGAGAGTAGCCATGCAGAGGGTAGAGCCTACAGACTAAACTTCAGATGTACTAACAATATGGCTGAATATGAGGCCCTGTTACTAGGCCTCAAGTTGGTACAATCCTTGCAAATTACTAGAATATCAATCCTAGGGGATTCGGACTTGGTCATCCAACAGGTTAAAGGCAATTTTGTTACAAAAGACAATAGACTTAGGTCTTACAGAGCTGTTGCCACTGAGTTACTTAACTCCCTTGCTGAGTTCCAGATCACCAAGATTCCCAGGGCCCAGAACCTGCACGCTCACAGCCTAGCCATGTTTGCAAGTACTTGCAAGCTGCCCTTTGATCCACATCACCGTTTCACAGCTGAGGTAAAATACAGACCATCAGTCCCAAACAACATAAAGGACTGGCAAGTATTTGTCAATGACACACAAATCAAAAACTTTCTGAATTTACAAGAAGAATTCTCAAGTCTGAAAATAGACATAGAGCCAGCAAGTCAATCACAAATACTTCAGTCAGAAAATCAATCACAAATACATAGTGAACATAACAGTCAGGTGCTCTCACCCAAAACAGCCAATCAAATGCTACATCCTACAATTTTCAACCAGTGCAACATTCAAGAAATCCAACAGACTGAACATGAGGAGACACCCGAGGATGAAGCCGAAGTGATACAGTTAAAGAACAATTTTCTGCCCATAGGCTTAGCTCCATTAGAAGACATTTTTGATTCTAATGATGTCCCTAAAAAACCAAAACTTGAACCCCTAAATACTACCATTGAAGAACATAACATAGGGACAGTCCAAAAGCCTAAAATCATAAAACTGTCAGCTGCATTACCACCTGACCAAAAGCCCAAATACATTGACCTTTTTAAGGAGTTTCAATATGTGTTTGCATGGAGTTATGAGGACCTCAAATCCTATGACACCTCTGTGATTCAACACACCATTCCATTGCAGCCAAATCAGAAGCCCTTCAAGCAAAAACTAAGGATCAACCCTATGCTCCTCCCAGCAATGGAGCAAGAGGTACAAAAAATGTTCAAAGCAGGCATCATAGCACCAATCAGATTTTCTGATTGGATTTCAAATCTGGTTCCCACAAGGAAGAAAAATGGGGAAATTAGGCTCTGTGTTGATTTAAGAAACCTCAACCAAGTATCACTAAAAGACAACTATCCCCTACCAAAGATGGATCACATCCTGCAAAGAGTTGTAGGGGCATCAAGAATCTCTTTGCTTGATGGATTTTCAGGCTTCAACCAGATTCTAGTCCATCCTGATGACCAGGACAAAACTGCATTCACTACCCCATTGGGAACCTTTAAATATGTCAAAATGCCTTTTGGTTTAAAAAATGCAGGGGCCACTTTCCAAAGAGCAATGGATATTGCTTTTGCTAAGGAAATTCATGACTTCCTAGTTATCTATTTGGATGACCTGACACCTTTCTCAAAATCAGACCAAGAGCATATAAATCATTTAAGACAGATCTTCCTAAAATGCAGAAAATATGGGATCTCTTTGAATCCAAAAAAATCCATTTTTGGTCTAGAAGAAGGGAAGTTACTGGGTCACATTATCTCCAAGGATGGCATCAGAATTGATCCAGATAGAATCCAAGCCATCCAACACATGCCCCATCCCAGGAATATAAAGGAATTACAGGCCTTTAAAAATCAACTTTCTAAGAAGATTTATCCCAAACCTAGCTGAGATTAGCAGATTGCTTAACAACATGCTGAAAAAGGACTCCAAAGTTAAATGGACAGTAGATGCTAAACAAACCTTTGAAAGCATCAAATTTGCTCTTACCCAAACTCCTGTCCTAACTAGCCCTCAGTTTGATAGAGACTTCATCATATTCTCCTTTGCTTCTGAATATACAATTGCTGCAGTTTTACTACAAAAGGATGATCTAGGAAATGAAAAACCCATAGCCTTCTTTAGCAAAGCCCTAAGAGATGCACCCCTCAAATATCAGATCATGGTAAAACAAGCCTATGCCCTGGTCAAAGCCATTAAAGACTTTAGGATTTATATCCTTTATTCCCATATAATTGCCTATGTACCAAGCCCAATTGTCAAAGATATACTTACACAAGAGAATTTGGAGGGCAGAAGAGGCAAGTGGATAGCAATATTTTGGAATTTGACATAGAAATAAAACCTACAAAACTCATAAAAGGGCAGGGCCTAGCCAAATTGATGTCTGAAACAAACTTCCAAGCCCTAGACATAAACCAACTAGACAGTGAACAGGAGCGAGCGACTCCAAAGATCAATGTAGCCTTTGAGCAATCCCCTTGGTATTCTGATATCTGCTATGTGTTGCAAAACCTGTGTGCTCCCCCAGGACTGTCTAGAACTAAGAGTAGGTTTATAAAAATGAAATCCTTAAAATTCTGTGTCATGGAAGAACATCTGTTGTGGAGGAATCATGAGGGCATCTTGCTAAATTGCCTGATTGAAAGTGAAGCCAACAAAATCATGGAAGAGTTTCATGCAGGAGATTGTGGTGGGCATCTATACTGGAAATCCACCGTGAACAAGATACTAAGAGCTGGATACTACTGGTCCACTATTTTCACTGATGTCAAGAGATACACTACTGCATGTCATAAATGTCAAGTGTTTGAAGGAAAGAGACAATTGCTGCCGCTACCCCTAAGGCCGATTGCAACAGAGAGACCTTTTCAGCAATGGGGTTTGGATTTCATCGGAGAAATCAATCCATCCTCTTCAGGCCAGCATAGATGGATTCTGACAGCAACAGACTATTTCACAAAGTGGATTGAAGCAATCCCATGCAGACAAGCAAATGACTCCACCATTATACAATTTCTGGAGGCAAATATCCTTGCTAGATTTGGATGCCCTGACAAAATAATAACAGACAATGCTGCTGCTTTCAGATCTAGAAAGATGGTCAGTTTCTGTCATAAATTCCACATTACTTTGGGCCATTCTATTGCATATTATCCCCAAGGAAATGGCTTGGCAGAATCATCAAACAAGAGCTTTGTAAACATGATAAAGAAGGTGCTGGAAGAGAACAAGAAGAATTGGCATAAAAAACTTGTCAACGCCTTATGGGCAGACAGATTAACAACTAAAAGATCAATTGGGGTCAGCCCATTTGAGTTAGTCTATGGATTGGAAGCCAAGTTCCCCTCATCACCAGGGATCCCTGTTATGAGGCTGCTTGAAGAGAGCCAAGCTGAGCCTAATGATATGCAAAGAAGAATAAACCAAATCATATGCTTGCAGCAAACCAGAGATCAAGTTTTCAACAGAGTTCAAGTCTTATAGGAAAAGCTGAAGAAGGCCTTTGACCGAAGGACTAAAGCAGAGGATTTCAACATCGGTGACAAAGTCCTCAAATGGAATTCCAGAAGAGAAGACAAGGGAAAACATGGGAAATTTGACTCCCTTTGGAGAGGACCATTTGCTGTCCAAGCAATACAAGGGAACAATACCTATTTCCTCAAAAGCCCAAATGAAACTGATTTGGATCAAGGTCCTGTGAATGGTAGGATGCTAAAGCACTACTTTGAATATCACCCATAATTGCAGTCTGAGTCTCTCCTTGTACATAAGATGTTGTATATATTTCCTAAGCTGTTGTATATATGTCCATATATGTTAAAGCAAAATGCCTTACAGTTTTTTGATAGCTGGCAGCAGTAGATGAATCAAATCAGAGGTCCACCAAGAAGAGAAACACAAAATAGCATGTCAAAGCAGCAAATCTGAGAAAATTGGCAAACACAATCAAGCCCCGAGGCAATCTGACCTGTTGTTCTTGATCTTTCAAGAAGAAAGACCATCCCCATGTGGAGCCATTGTTGGATACCTATACCAATAGGTTTCATATTTCATGATTGGATATCAGAGGTCCAAATATGCTCTGCTTTGATAATGCAAAGATCCCATATTTCCCTAAGAAGACAATGTCTGTCTCAACTTTGATAAGAACTCAATTTTGATGGATGGTCCAACAGTCTAATCTGGATCATGCCATATTTTCAATTTCCATGTTGTAGAATAGAGAATGAAATCTGTCCAAATTGTTTAATCTTGGCAGATCAGTAGCTAGGTAGAGAAGCTAAAGTTCCCAACTGCTTAATCTGGGACCTTGGAAGGAATAAGGATTGTATTAGATAGGAAATGAAAGTAAAAAGCCAATGAAAAGAAAAAGGCATTCAAAGGGTTTGCAAGTCCAAGTGCACCCTCCAAGAAGGAACAAAAAATGTTAGCAGAACTAGTTGGGTAGGTAGATGGGGTTGCAGAAATGCTGTCTCTTTCAAGACCAAAGTTGCTGAAACATCTATAGGAAAAGCAACACACTGGAGCATGTCTAACTCCCTTGTTCTCATTTGTATATCACTCATTGCTAACACCCTCTCCCAAGCTATACAGAGCACAGAAGTTTATATTTTTGTTATATTCTTATGGCCTTAAAAGCCACATTTCTTGTGTAAAAATCTTTTCATTTTCATCTACTCTTGATTCCAAGTTATTTTCAAAGAAAACTTGGGTGTACTGATCCTCATCCATGTTCCCCTCCACATTAACAGCTAATCCTAGTATATAATTCCCCTATTTTACCCTTCCCTACTAGTATTAACACCATGGTGTATAAACCCCAAAATGTCTATAAGTATCCCTCCTTTGGCATTATAGCCATATGGTTTGTTCAAAAAGGAAATCAAAATGACACCTGGTCACTTTGATGAACCTCCCAGCTTACCTTCTCTCATTCTGTGTCACTCTGCTCATATAGCCCTCATTTGCAAAGAAAAATCATCATATAACCCCTTTTACCCATAACCCTTTTGCAAAAAATGAAAAAACCCGGAAAAAACCACAAATCCTAAAGTTCCCCGCCCAAATATTTAAACCAATATTTTAATTACCCGACGGGCCCCTTCCAAACCTGCACGACCCATCGGAGGACTCGCCAGCCGTCCGATCTCCGCCGGTCAGATCCAAGGGTGGGCGGTCGATCTTGCGCCCCGATCTGTCGACCTTTAGCGTCCGGGAAAGCTGTTTTGAGCCCGTACGAGGACGCGTGGCGGGCGCTGAGGTTGTTTGGAGCCCTCTCCCTGTTACCGCTTTTGCCCCAAAGGTGGTGCGGGGAACCCGCTTACCACCACCTGGCTTACCGCTCTCCCTCCCACATCACTCCAACGTCGTCCTGACGTCACTTCACTTATGTCCGCCCCCGCGCCCCGTCGCCCTCCACGCAATCTTGCCACCGCATCAGCCCGCCACCATGTCCCGCCACCCTGGCCCTCACGTCAGCGCCACGTCACCACCGTACGATGGGCCCACCATGACGTCATGCTGACGTCATCGGCGGAAAAGCGCCAATAGCGTCTTTTTACGAAATTCAACGTTATAAACGGCCTAATAAGCCGTTTTAAGTCATTTTCATATGTTAGAGAAGGAGCCGTTGACAACCAGCTGCCGCAAAAAAATTGTCATCCAGCCAACAAAATTTGAAGATTTCGACCATTGCAAGTCCAGAACTCCACTGTGCCAAGCCTCCACAGCCCAGCTCGCAAGTGTCTAAGCTGGTTCTTCCAGGTATTTAGCCGGTTTCCCACTTCGCCCATGCATTTTAATTCTCTGTAAAATTCACCATTTGGCACCATTAAAATCCTTCAAATTCAGTCCTGTCTATCACACAAAGTCATCCAAGCAACCTGCAACACCCTTAAGCCCCAATTCAGTAGAACAGTGATCGTTTCGCGGGCTAAAGACCCCGAAATCCTTCCCGAGGTACTAGGCATTGTTCCCTTTTGCCGAGTACAGCCCACTTGTTGTTATACCAAAGAAGTCTGACTAGCCCTGCAAAATTCTCATTAACAATTCACATCCTTGTGAATTCCACAGCAACAGATAATCCAGCTTGCATTACCCTCTGGAAAAGGAACACCTCACTGTATCAACAGTTGAGTTGCAGCTAAAAAACTCTTTAAGCATTGGTTAAATCACTGCCCCTATTCCTACAAACCAGCTTCTATCATGGCATATCCTGCAACTTCGTCCATCAGTATGGCCTCACAGAGTCAAACAAACAAAGAGCTGGAAGCCCTGCCATTAGTAGACAAGGATGGTCTCATTGGAGACTTTGAAGGAAACAGGGATATTTTGCAGACCTTCAGTAGACTAAGGGAAGACCACAAGGATGGGCATGGTACACATGGGGTCTGGGAGTCAAACCTGCCATATTACTGTCTCCCAGCTGTGAATGTTTTCCCCGAAATCATTCACCTCTGTGCTGAACACTATGATGCCCAGCATAGAGCTGTCAGCACCCCATCAGGGAGGATCCTATTTCACATCAATGCTGAGTCCATAAACAAGATGTTACACTTTGATCAGACAGAGTTGCTGATCCCATTCTCCATGAATCATTTGATGGACGCTGGTGACAAGTTGACTGGTGAAGAACTACAAAAGATCATCAGGAACTTCATGAGACCTGAGTGCCAGACTACAGAGCCACCTCCCTATCTGAATGATCAATTCAATGATGTGGGCAGGCTATTACTAGACATGATAGCCTATGTATTGGGGTACCAAAACAGTGAGCATGTGGACAGAGCCATGCTAGCACTGCTGTCTGTTTACAGCCCATATCAACCCCCTGCCCAAAAGTACAACTTTGCCAAGTTCATAGCCAATAAGATCCATGATCAGTTAACCAAAGTGGACAAACAGGGGTTCTTCAGATATTCAGCCTACATCTACCATATGTTCATGTATTATCACTCTGAAGCCTTCCCATGCTACATCAGAAGGCTGGATCATACAAGGGAAAGAAGATCTGTTATCTTCTGGACCTTAGTCTATCACAAAGTCACAAATTCACCCTATACCTATTGTGAATTTGTTGACCAGTTTGTCTACCCAATCTTCTGCATGTTGATGAAGTCTCCACCTCCCAGAGTATCCAATGAGATAAAGAAAGCTCTGCAGCTTTCCAAGAAAAACAAAATAGGTGACTGGTACCTATATGAACATCATACAGTCTTCAGGATCTATGGATGTGAGGTCTGCCCATATAGGATCCCAAAATACGTGCCAATGAGGTTATTTGCATTGGAATATTACAGGCAACTGATTCAATCAGACCTTACCCACTTCCATGGCTCCAAGAAAAAGGCTCACCTCAACTTCAAAAATGAAATGGGCCCTTTTATCATGAATAGGAAGGAAGGTTGGGAGGCTGCAGATCTAATCCTAAAGGACCATTACAAGCTGTCTTATAGCTTTCGGTGGGTCCCTTATGATCCTCAAGGAGTCATCTCGGCTAGGAGAAATAAGTATAGGCTCCTAGCCATTAAGCATTGCCAATACCCTCACATAGAACAATATGCCAACTTGCAAGAATGGCAACCAGATACTCTAGTTGA
>APFE031176494.1:0-11682 GCA_000404065.3 Pinus taeda
TTGTAACACAGTTCAGAGGCAAGTAGCCACACATCTCTTCTCAGAGATAAGCTACCATCGCCCTAGCTGGTTTATTTCTATTTCCGGTTGTAAGCATATTTCAGTATTTTCCATTAATGAAATGAAGTATTATTTCCGCTGCATCTTTGTGTATATGGTTATCTCTGTATTTTATTGCGTTCCTGTTTAAATCTGGATCATCCCAATACTTTGATTTGTGGTCAACAACTGCGTTGGTGTGTCCTCAAGAAACCCTCTAGATTTCATGAGATTTCGATGGTGGTATCTTGAGATATCATAAGCCCTAACTTGAAGACCAATTCTTGCCCTTGGTTTCCCTTAGGCTAGAAACCTCACCGGGATCCTTGCATTGCCTTTCATTGAAAATTCATTCCTTGATCCCTTTTCCTTCTCTAATTATGTCAAGAATAGCATTGGTTTCCAAATCATATCCCCTTGACCGAACCTCAAGTCCACTTGGTCCCATGTGGTCCCATGCACTATCAAGGTTAATTCTTCAAAGATCACCTGGAACCAAAGTTTCCACAAGAATTCTAGGACTTAGGGATCTCCTTTATAAGACACATACTCAAAACCTAACTCTAGAAATTTTTCCCAAGCCCTTCGTAGAGAGCCTTCTAGCTTGTCTTCTAAGACAAGCAAGCCACATATTTGAGCCTCTCTTGTGAATAGGCTTCTAGGATCACCCCTTTCCCTATCATTGATCCATCCATTTCGTGATCCTTATAATATCAGGTCTCCTCCCATCGATGAAAATTTGTAAGAGTAGGGAGTATTAGCCGAGGTGACAATGGGCTATCGCTCCATTGTTTCCCTTAGCCTAGTAGTAACGCTTCAAGGATCCCCTTTTAGGATCCCTTCTAGTTTGAGCGGTAAGATTTTGGCATTGTTGTCGGGGACACGAAACATGTGTTTTGTTCCCCATATGATATATTGACATAACATTATTGGTGACTCCATTGGAAGAATGAAGCCTTAGTTCTTTATTGAACTTTAAGGTTGATGCTTGTAGGGTGAAGCAATCATTTTTCTAGGCATCTTTAAATTCACCCTGGCGACTCCTACATATTTTTCATGTATATCTAAAATAGGTTATCTTTCTTTGATAATTTTCTCGCTTTGGACATTGTTAGCATCCCTGGGCGCTGTAATCATGCCATGGGAAGGATAGTACATGGGGTGCCTGTGTTTGATGGCGATACACTCTCTGCAATTGACCATGTAGAAATATTACATGCACATGCTTCAAGAGAGGAGGGTGTTCACCAATATTTCCTTATGTTGTATTTCATGGGATCTCTTGGTGGTTAAAAATCATGGTTGTGAACCTAATAGCATCTCATCTATTGTGGATTTCATTGATGGCTTTCTTAGACGTTTTCAAGCATGCCCCACATCAAGCCTCCAAGAGGAAGCCTTCATTGACCATCATCAAGACATTGAGAATCTAATTAATGAGCAAGAAGACGAGTCCTCCTCCGGTCCACTTGATGAAAAGGAGGATTTTTAAAACACATGCGTTGGGAAGGATGAAGTTGAGACTAACCTTATCTTTCTCGAGGATATTACTCCTGATGACTCTCCTTTTGAGAATCTTGAAGAAGGTGATCCCATTTTCCCCTTAGAAGATGATATTGGAGATTACTTCCGCATTGAAAAGGAGAAATGGGAAATTGTTGGTCCTCAATTTGATTTTGCTCCCATTTACGACACTGACAAGGAGGATAAGGCTGAAATTGGTCCTCCCTTTCTCTCGGGTATTATTTATGTTGACATACCCATTGATGCTCTTTGGAAGGAAAAAATTATTTTCCCTTGCATAATGAGGGGCAGTTGGAAGTGATCAATTTTCCTGTTAGAAAGTCCCAATCTATGATACTAAGGAAATCAATAAGGCTCCTCCTTATGATTTTATATTCAAATCACCTGAGCCTTTAGATTATGATTTTGGGGAAGAGAAAACTAATTGATATGACACGTCGCTCCCCCCCCCCTTTTGCCTTCTTCCCTTGTTCATAATTTTAAGAGTGATTCTTATGCTTGTTCTCATATGATCTCAAGTGACCTTGATCCCTTTCCCCTTTTTGAGTATAGTGTCAAGGTAGAAACCCTCATTGAATATTATTTATCTCCTTGGGCACTCCCTCAGGATCATGATCAATCTATAACCTCCCCTTTCCAATGTGATCATCATGGGCAACCTACTTGTGTTTCTCCATATCATAAGTCTCTCATTCCTACTAATATTAACCCTGTAGAGGCCATAAAATATGACGTAAAGGACCATAATATGCAAGAAGGTGCCATCCATAAAGAGTTTATGGCCCTAATCATTAACATCTCTATATTTTGGTTATAAGAGAGGATCTCATGGACTATATTAAATCCTTTTCTCACTTCTTCTCACATGATCATCCATGTGTGGGAATTCTATTTTCCTACCTCCTATCAACCTTATCGTCCATATGATTATGTCCAAATTTGCTTTGGCATTTGCTACATAATTAATCATATAGGCTGACATATTTAAATTTATTCGATGATATGTTGGTTGCATTGGATTTATGATTACACTTAGTATTAGTTTTGTACCATATGAATATTAGGGTAGGATGCATTGCATACTGATTTTTGCATTAGAACTAATGTCATATGATATTTCTCATGATATATTAGCTGCATTTAGATTTAAAACTAGATTTGAAAGTTTATTTTATGAGTCGATTTTATGGGTCTAATCCAAGCATGTGTGATCATGAGACGTCGTGAAAGCATGCAGCCTTGTGTTTTTCACCTATGAGTAGGTAACAAGTCTGCTGTTATCACCTAGATTGAACCTCAGGCTGAAGGAAAGCAATGCCAGGGTAACCACAAACCACGCTTAGCGAAGTAGCTAGCCGTACTAGGCCGGGAGAGGGCTCTCTCCGTAAGGATCTCAGCCAAAATGACTGGATCAGGAAAATGATATTAGGTTGGGCATAGTAGCACAAGGTTTGATTCGATTTGAAGGGGTTTTGCTGGATCAGGAGGAGACAGACAATTAGGGCTAGGAAATTAGGTCAAAATTGTAGGGTGTTCGATGGGGCAAGGTAGGTATAAAGCTTAACACTCTATGGTTTGATGGGTGAGGTGATTTAAGATCGGTGAGAAGCTAGGAAGAGCATGTGATCACCATGGATCCTTCCTAAACTGTAGAAAACATAAAATGGTGAATATTTTCCCAAAGCAGAGCATTAATGTTATGGATTCTGCCTATCAACTTGAAAACATTCACTTAGAAGAAACAAAATGATTAATGAAGTACAAAAAACATTTTAACTTATGATCAAAAGAGAGGAAACTGAACTAAACATCATACCACATGGATCCCAAAGAAATAGCTGCAATTTTTCATTAATCTCCTGCTAAACTAATACAAAATGATGTAAAATCAGAGCATAAACCTCCAGCTGAGTCCAACCCTTTACAATGAGAAATAAGAAGAATATATAGGCATTTTTTCAACCTCCTCCCATCCTCAGGGGTCAAATCCCTAAGATAAGGAGATAATCTAACCAACACTGAACAAGAAACTTGAATCTAGGCATCCTAACAACTTGCCCCTAAAAGTGAGGAAACTTATTCATTTGTGCTCAAAATGATTTTTAATCTAATGAATCTACCTATACTACTAATTATCCATCATATTTACAATCCAAGTCATCATTTACATTAGTAAAGCGTCCTCCCTGAGAGAAAAACAAAGATCATAGTCAAAACACAGTGAAATGGCAATCCTATACAAAATTTGTCCTACGCGTAGCGCCACTTTTAGGTCCCTTTTGGAGGCCTTCCCGGCATCCAAATTGAGCTCATGATATCTAATTTGAAAGCTCCTCAAGTATATTTTCCAAAACATCTAGAATTTCTTCATTTGAAGCTCATTTGACCCCTCAAAAGTTGATTCTCCAAATACTGCTTTTGTGTGTCCAAAAAGTGGCAAAATGGTCATTTTTGGGGCATTTTTTGACTTTTTGGTAGAGCAGTTATGCTCCAAAAGCTTATAAAATGCATAGGGTGCATGTACTTGTCACTTTGAATCCAAAATGAAAGCCATTTGTGCATTGGGTGTCCTTAGGAAAAGCACAACACCAGTGGCGTTGCGCGTAGAGCCAGATTTCTTGTGTTTAAAATTTCCAAAATTTGCTAAAGACAAAACTCCTCCAAACTTGATCAAGATTTGATGAGTAGCACCATCATCAAGCATCCTGATGAGCCAAGGAATCTTTAGCAAGAAACCTAAGCCTATCCTCCTCTTTTTTTCCTTTTAGAGCCCGTCTTAGCCTTGCTTTCATCTGTTTGACCCTTATATTGCAAATTTTGTTCCGGGTCCTGTAGTGGTAGGCCATGTGCCAGATGATCTGTTTTTCCCTATTGGCCATTTGCAACAGCTTTTCTAAGTGAAAATTGACTCTTTCAAGCCAAATTTCTCTATCACCCTCAATTTCCTTCTCGATTGGAGTTAAAGTGACCGGTGTTTCTTCCTCTTTCATTGCTGATTTACCCTTGTCACCTTGTCTTTTTATCTTGAGAAGTTCCAACTCCATGAGGACCTTATTATCACTCAACTCATTGTTCTCTTTTTCCAGATATCTGATGACATACTTGGCTCTCTCCAAGTTGTCCATCAATACTTGGATTTGAGCCTCTTTCTCTTGTATGATGATGTTTTCTTTTGTTGCTTCATCCTGAGCCTCCAAGTCAATTGTCTCTATGCCATGATGAATATAATGTTGTTATGGCTCATCATGCTCCGTCAAATCAAAGTCTCTTTCCTCCTCATCATCAAGATTTTCCTCTTGCACTTTTTCTTTCCCTTTATGCAGCTTCTACACCTGTACCTACTGTGTTGATGAAGGCGGCAAAGCCCCTTCCACACCCTGTGGAGCAAGCATTTGCCTATGTGTTGATGAAGAAGGCAAGGTCCCTTCCACACCAAGTGGAGCAAACACTTTCCTATCAGCTGCAAACAATTTTCTTGTGCCCCTTTGGTATGTCTTGTAGGTCTTAGGCACATCAATGGCTCTAGTCTCTTTGGCCTTCTCATCTTTCTTCATCTGAGTACTGCTAGAAGGTCCTCCTGATTCTTGAGACAATGGTGGAGGAATTTGAGGGCCCCTGGAGATGTCATGGGCAATAAATGTCTCCCAGGAGATATCGAGGAGGTTAAGATGATGAAGCACAATCATCTTGATCAAGGAATAGTGGTAGAGAATACTCATCTGCTGGGGGTATGGCTTTTTTTGTACAAAGTAGTCCATCTTCTCAATGTTCTTGAACAATAAATAAGGGAGATTTAACATCCTCACCCTGGTAAAATGCATGAGAAGCCTGATGTGATAGGTGTACAATCTAGAAAATCTGCCCTCACAAGTGAAATATTTCTTGATGATTTTCATCATGGGGGCATACTTGTCTTCAAGGAACTTGAAAGGAAAAAGGATTTTTGCTTCATTTCTGTACCTAGGTTTGATGTAAGGCTCATAACAATGTTCATCTAGGTCCTGTGCCTTATACAATTTCTCTCCCACATTTGGAATCCTGGTTGTATCTACAACGATGGAAGGTGAAACTGTGAATGTCACCCCAGCAAGAGTCACCTTGTTGTCACGAAGATTGGATACAAAATCCTGGTGAGCTCAGGATGGTGTTGAACTCTCTCCACCTGCTCATAGAACTCATAGCATCCTAGATCCCTGAAACAAGTGACAACCAAATGAGAGGTCTGCAACTCTATGAGGTTTGATGGCTCTTCCCTGATAATTTTTCCCCCTTTGTGGTTTTCTCTGATGCCTAGGTCTACCTGTTGAACTGTCACTGCCAGTGTTTTCCTCCTCCTCATAATCTTTGTCTACTCTGTCCATGTTTGCAAATTTTGAGGCTGTGCACTCCTAGAAAGGGGATGGAGGTGGTGAGTAAGAGTGATTAGGAATAAGGGAAGGGGAGGTGATCTTGTGAGGTATTTGGCGGACCAGGTAAACATGAAAATGAGTGGGAGGGTTTGAATCATGAAAATGAGGGAGAGGGGCTAGGGTTTTTAGGGTATTGCTTTGTGGATGAAGGAAAAAGGGATATGGAGTGATATGGAGTGAAATGGGGGAGGGGTTTATGGTTTTAGTGATAAGTGATGGGAGGAATAATAGGGGTTAGGGTTTTTAAGGCATAACCAGGGGAGAGTCTAGGGTTATATATTTACCATAGAAAATTATCCTTAAATGCATTAATTGCAAACCAATGATGAAGTCAAGGAATAACACTTACTTGTTTGAGGGGAAGGAAGACAAAATTTGATGTTTTTTGGGTGGCAGGAGGTTTGGCCCTTGATAGCCCTATGCGCAACACCTCATAGAGGCGTGCAACGCCCTTCTCTACACGCAGCGCAATTGTTTTTTCCATTGAAAAAACTGGCCTATGCATAGTGCTCAATGTCTATGCGCAACGCTCCAACTTGAACACACAACACCACCTCCAACTGCCCAGGCGCGCAATGCTAATCTCCCTAAGCGCAGCGCCACTTCTCCTTGGCCAAAAGCTTGCTCAACTTCTCCTCTCTCCTTCAATTTTTGTCTCCTTTGTCAAATAAGAATGATAGGCTTGAAAATGAAATGTGACATATTATATAGGAGTAAATTTTGTTTTTTCATTAGAAAAACCCACTTTCTAATGTTTTGAACCTTTTCCAAATCTATGTTTTAATGCCTTTTCTTCATTGTTCCTTTTCAGGTGGATGATGCTCAATTTGAACTGATTTTTGCAGTGGTTTATTGTCTTGTAGCAAGGAGAGATGCTTGGTGCAGCTGGGATCATTTATTACATAAAGTGACTTAAATTACATAAAAATATAAATTAACCTAAAATACTCTGTTTTCACCCCAAAAACATGTTTTTGAGGTGAAAATTACATTAGTGAAAAGATATAATTGTACAGTGACTATGACTTACTAGCAATCACTCTTGATTTATTTATCATCCTCATAACCTTGCTGCCCTGTATTTACACTTTTAAATCATGCCTTTGACCTTGGAAATGAACCCTAAAACCTAATGAAAACATGCCCTAAGACCTAATGGAAACATGATTGCATTTGACTCTGAAACTATGACTGAATACAACCTGGAGATGGATCAAAAAGTGTAATTTATGAGGGATAATTTGGTTTTCTGAGGAGAAGACAACCATCAGTGTATCACATGACATGACCTAATGAAATGATGCAAAAAATTTCAGTATGAGACCCCTAAAATGAAAATGCAAAGAGTAGATTTGATCCCTGATGGAAGTATGTAGATACTGACACTAACATTGGCCTTATTAGGGATGGCAGCTCCTTGGAGGTGTCAAGAACACCGTAGACCAAGTGCCTAGCTGATTGGGCTAGTACGGTCAAACAAACAAAAGACTGAAAAAACCCCTTTTTTACAATTTTGGAGAATAATGACTCAATACAAATTGAAAACTGACTCATAACCGACTCTAAACTGACTCAAAACAAAACCAACCAAACTCAACAAAAATCATTTAAGCTTTATAGCCTTCTCTTTGGGTCCCAAGCTCAGATGACATTGTACTTGAAATATTGCAAGGAAAATCAGACTGATATAAATAATGATGGTGAAGCAACTTCAAGGAACAACATTAAAAGTAGTAGTGTTTCAGGAGCTTACCATTCACTGGTCCTCCTAAGCATTCTTGACCATCCATTTCTTTTAACAAAAATGCATTCTATCCTCAATAGGTTGAAATTTTATCTGGTCTTTTCCATAGATTGTAAAACTTACCATGCTTTCCTTTTTCTTCATTTCGTGCATCCCATCACAACACTACATCTTCAAGCTGAAACTTTTTTGCCTTGTATTTGTAGTCATAAATCTTTTTTGTCTTCTCTTGTAGCCGAAAAATGTTTTCAGAAACCTCTTCCCTTGTTTGCTGAAGGTGAACCATTTGATTAATATTGCGCTGAATATCATCCACTTCGCTATCGGCTTCCTGTAATAATCTCATGATTGTGACTGCAAGTGATGTGGGAAACACCGTATCAGTACGATAAACCAACTCAAAAGGTGACATACCTATCGTTTTCTTGCTGCTCACTCTGTCGGCCCACAAAGCATTGACAAGCTTTCGATGCCAATTCTTTTTGTTTGCCTCCAACATTTTCTTGATAATGTTCACCAAGGATATATTTGACGACTCAGCTAATCCATTGCCCTGCATGTAGTATGCCGTGGAATGACCCAATGTGATATTGTACTTGTTGCAAAACTCGACCATCCTCTTTGACTTAAATGATGTTGCATTATGTGTATTAATCTTGTGAGGGCAACCAAAATGAGACAAGATATTAGACTCTAGAAACTGGATAATTACCCTTTCCATCGCTTGCCTTGTCGGAATGGCTTCAATCCACTTGGTGAAGTAATGGGTAGCTGTCAAAATCCATCTGTGTTGTGTTGATGATGTAGGATGAATTTCTCCTATGAAATCAAGTCCCCACTGTTGGAAAGGTGCATTTACTTCAACTGGCTTTAGAGGAAGAGGAAGAAGATTCCTTTTTCCCTGAAAAACTTGACATTCGTGGCAGCTCATGAATGTCTTATATAGATCTGAAAACAAAGTTGGCCAATAATATCCCGCTCTCAACACCTTGTTAGCTGTTGTTTTCCAAAACAAGTGACCGCCACAATTCCCTCTATGAAAATCATTCATTACCTGCTGAGCTTTATCTTCAACCAAACAATTAAGAAGAACCCCTCTCGGGTCTTTCCAATAGAGAGCACTATTTAAAATGTAGAATTTTGCAGACTTTAGTTTTAGTGGTCTACCTTTACTTCTTGACATTCCAGGAGGCGATGAAAGATGTTGAAGAACATATACTATATCAGAATACCAAGATGATTTGAGAAACATTTCTGACACCTGAATGAGTGTGCCACCATCTTCGTCATCTGACATTGTTGCAATGAGATTTATGTCTAGAGCATGCAAATTTGATTCAGCCATCAGTTTTTCCAAGCCTTGACCTTTGATCTGTTTGGTAGGATTAATCTTAAGATCGTACTCTAACATTGCTGTTATCCACTTACCTGTTCTTCCCTTTGGATTAGTTTGCATGAGAACATCTTTGACTGTTGCGTTAGGAACATGTGCTATGGTATGTGAATGCAGAATGTAGACTAGGAAATCCTTCAATGCTTTTATAAGATCCAGAGCTTATTTCTCAATGATATTGTAGCGCAAAGTAGCATCTCTAATAGTCCGATTGAAAAAAGAAATGGGTTGCTCCACCTGATCCCTCTTTTGCATCAATACCGCAGCCATAGTGTGCTAAGATGCAACTAAAAATATAATAAAATCACGAGTATAATCAGGATTGATCAAAACTGGGCTATGGTCAAAGCAAACTTTACCAAGTTGAACGATTTCATGGCATCCTCGGTCCATTTCACAGTGTTGTCCTTCTTCAACATATTAGTTAACTCACGTAAATGCTCAACCAAATTTGGTATAAATCTGTGTAAGGAATTCATCTTACCGTTGAAAGCTTGAATCTCCTTTTTGTTTTGCAGAAAGTCTATTTGCTAGATTGCCTCCACCCTTGAAGGATCAATGCGAATACCATCTTTAGGAATTATATGACCAAGAAGTTTACCTTCTTCCATGGCAAAAAGACTCTTCTTTGGATTTAAAGAAATCCCAAACTTCCTGCATTTCTAAAAAACAATCCTTAGGTGATGTAAATGCTCATCATCAAAACCAGAAAATAATGTCAAATCATCTAAATAGACTACCAAGAAAACATCCTTCTCATTAGCAAAAGCTATGTCCATTACCCGCTGAAAAGTGGCTCCAGAATTGTTCAACCCAAATGGCATCTTGGCATACTGGAAAGTTCCCCATGGGGTTGTGAAGGCAGTTTTGTCTTGGTCTTTTTCATGCACCAAGATCTGATTATAGCCAAGTAGCCATCTAGTAGTGACATCCGTGATGCTCCAACTACTCTTTGCAGAATATGGTCCATCTTAGGAAGAGGGTAATTATCCTTCAAGGACACTTTATTGAGGTTCCGGAAATCAATGCACAACCTTATCTCTCTGGTCTTCTTTCGTACCAGGACCACATTTGAAATCCAATCAGAAAATCTAATTGGAACAATGATACCAGCTTTAAACAATCTATTTACCTCTTTCTTGGTGGATGGCAATGGCTTTGGATTGATTCTTATCAAATTTATCTAAAAGGCTTTTGATCCGACTTGGTAGGAATAGTATGCTGAATGATGTTCTTGTCATACACTTTCAAATCTGAATAATCCCACGCAAAAACATCAGAAAAATCAGAAAGCAACCTAACATACTTAGCCTTTTCTTCGGGAGACAATGTTTTTGATAACTTTACAAGCTTGGGTTGGTATGCTGTTCCAAGATTTACATCTTCAACTCCTTTGTCCGTAGGAACCAAGGTTGGTTTTCTTGCCACATCATTTTCATCAAAGAGCTCCTCTAAAGGTATGAGACCTCTAGGAATAATATTATCCTTTAGCTGGAAAACCTCCATCTGATTTACCTCAATGTCTTGTTCATCTGAATTACAAACATCATCAATGGAAGCATTCTTAAACTGCCCTTCATTCTGAAAAGAGGCATTAATTTCATTGTCATCCCAAAAAACTTGCCAATACCTCAAATTATCAGGAACAGTAGGCCTATTTTTGACATGAATTTCAAATTTATTGCTAGAACTCATTGGAATCTTCAAATTTCTTGCTGCGGTGGCGAGTGAATCAACAATGATGTTTTGACTTTTGGGCACTGCTGTGAAGGTGTATTCCGGAAACATTTTCAAAATATCCAGAATTGCATTCCTGTATGCTCTCATCCGCTGATTCTTTGCTTGATATTATCCTTTTGCTTGTTTAATCACCAACTCTGAATCACCATAAACATAAATCCTTTTCGCAACCAGTTTTTTCAAAATTTTTAGACCTGTAATCAATGCCTCATATTCCACTTCATTATTAGAGCAATCAAAAGCCAACTTGTAGGAACATACTCTAACATTACTTGGGACTTTGTGAGGCTGAAAAGCATGGCTTCAAATCCAAATTCCAATACCTGAACCGTCTTTACCCAAAGCACACCATCAAAGTCCATGCTCCAAAGGCTGGTTTCATCTTCTAAATGTTGGAATTTTGCTTTATTTTCAACCTTACCTTCGCTGATTACTTCATTTTTTTGCTCTTCACTAACCTTTTGTTGCTGTGTAGGTTGCTCAGAAGAAATTGCTATTTTTTCCTTTTCTTGATTAAGAACTACTCTAAAATTCCTAGAAATTTCTGGTACATCATCTACCTCTACAAGCTAAATATCTACATCATTCAATCCATTATCAGAGTACAAAACAAAAGACTCTAAATCAGTATGTACAACATTTATCGGATGATTCACATGCTTCTCTTTACTGGTGATCATATACTTCATTTTCTTTTCTTGGTACAACTTCCTCAATTGACCGAAAAACAGGATTGTAGCATAAGAGAAGTCAAGTTGTAAAGTGCCTTTGGGTTTGGCTCCCCATGATCTAGAAAAAAACATGCCAAATCGTGGTGGTAAATCAACGACTAC
>APFE031176499.1:0-12317 GCA_000404065.3 Pinus taeda
GTACTCGTTGGATGAAAATTTTGATTCATCATTCAAGGAGTACTCATGTTGCATACTTTTGATGGATCTTGCTATACAAAAAATGAGAAATATATGAAAAAATGTTATTGCAATCATGTTTTTAATGTATTTCTCATTTTTCGTGCAACAAGGTCCATTGAAAGTATGCAACATGGGTACTCCTTGGATGATAAATCAAATTATGCATCCAACAAGTGTTTCCACTCGAAATTTGAGTAAACCCATAGGGAGATAAATTGAAAATATGAGTTGAAAAAATAATTTTTTCTTTTTTTCCCTCTAAAATTTGATAATGTAATCTAATATTATTTTATTATTTACTATATTTAATATTTTCTTAGGAGGCCCATTTTAAGACTCAAACTTCTACTAATGATCTGTTGTTGAATTGGCATTTCTCAAGAAAAGTTTGTTGGAATTTCCCAAGTTAGGGTTTTCTAAGGGTATAATTTTTGTCTCTTGTGTTATGTTGTCTCTTCATGATCTTATTGTCATTATTGTTTTATTTTTGAATATTTTCTGTGGATAATTGCTCATCGATGAATATGACACAAGATAAATTAATGGAGAAATCATTGGAAATAATTATCAATCTAGAAGATAATGAAAAATCAACAAGCATCACCCACATTGTTGCCCCTACCATTAGAGAAATTTTGACGGCTAAAATGGGCCTCCTAAGGAATATTATAAAATAATAGTGAAAATCATAAAATAAGATTATATTAGATTACATCATCAAGTTTTGGAGGGAAAAAACAAAAAATTACTTTTTCAACTCACATTTTCAACTTATCTCCCTATGTTTTTACTCAAATTTCAAGTGAGAGCACTCGTTTGATTTAGAATTGATATACAAGCATTTGCAATTAAGGGATAATCATTCATTTATGGCATATGACGGGTGAGTGCGGAGTTAAAGACTCCACGCTGAAAAGATATTATGATGTAAAATTTATCTTTGCATGATCACTATGCACTACAAATGTTTCACAAAACCTTTTGCGCGTTAGGGAATGAGTGTGAGAGTTACCTTCCACAAAATCCTCTTTGGATGTTTTGTGAAAAATTTATTATAAAGAACTCTCGAATTAAGGAATTTGTTATGAAGCACACATGCATGGCTCGCAACAACATTACATTATGAGCACCATAAATATTTCTCTTAAATCTTATACAATTGTAACTTACGCTAAGGTTTCAACCTTATTCTATTCCTTTCTCTTTTATATTTTCATCATTTTTTCAATAACGAGAAGATGGAGCATGTTCATGATCTTTCATTTTCTAAAACAATTAAGTGTAAGCAAATTTTCTTGTAATTGAGTATGCGAACAAATAATTCATATGAGCAAACTAGAGCTACTTGTTATTGAGTATAATATATGATGCTTGTTTTTTTCTTTTTTAATAAATCAAATTTGTAAATCGTCATTCTTTTTTACTAGTAATATATTAACATATTTTTATTTTCCGTGTAATGATTCTAACTCTATATTGTTAAATTTAGTATTATGAGTATACTTATGCATTTTCTCCATATGTAGATCTTTCCAAAACTGTAAAATATTAGTATCATGATTATAATTAACACATTGTTACTATTCTAAAAAGTGTGATATGTTAGAATGGTTGATTACAGCTTGGCAAATATAATGGATAACAAGATTTAATAGAGGAAAAATAACGTTTCTAATCATCCATCATAAATATGAACAAATATAATGCAATTTATATTTAATTATATCCTATTAATTTAAAATTTTAATCCAATGTCTATTGAGTAGATTTGTCAATTGTTATCTATAAAATGTTATCTCATAAAATACACAAGGTCAGTTTTAAAAACATTTCACATCTCAAAATATATCACAATTTATCTTTCACTAATCATCTTTGGCTTTATTAAATAGGTAATTGTAAGTAATTTATCTTGTAATTAAAAGTCCAAAAACATTCAAGATTCTATATTTTGGTTTTATTAAAAGGTAATTGTCAGTAAATTATCTTGTAACTGAAAGTTTGAACAAACAATTCAGAGATTTTTTTGAAATACAATTATTAAATATATAACACAATCAACCTATATCAACCACGTTATTAATATGGTTATGTTCGTATTTATCCTCCCATAATCCCTAATATTATCATTAGGGACACTTTGAATGATTCGAACATTAAGACCCATATAGTTTTCTCAAGGTTTCCTACATTTCAAATTTATGGCAAATATTTCATCTTGAGTTTATAATCTCTCAAGGTTTCCTAAAATTTTAGAGGCATGACAAACATTTCATCTCAAGTTCGATACACTTGTATGGAGGTCAATGATTGTGAAAAAACAAAATCCATAAACACTACCAATATTGAAAGAGGACAAGGAATGCTAAAATTACAAACCAATTGGATTGAACTTACACATTACTGCAACATCTAATTATGGTTAAAATAAAACTATTCCTAGGGTTGTCATCACTGAAAAACTTTCATAACTGAGAAACGTTTCCTACATGGGGACGACTCTAGTTAATCTGACCTTATTTTTCAACCATTGTAAATAGATTGAAGATAGTTGCAATCACATCATAATAAAATTCAGCATCATCATAATCATAATATAATTGCTAGATAGTCGGGAGATTATATAGTCATTATTAATGGATAGATATAAAAGGGAATGTACCCATTGCACAAATTCTCTTTGAAATGGCCTCTCTGTGAATACTTTTAATATCTATACCAAAGAAAACCTCAATTTATCTCTCTATCTTCAGTCCACAATACTACACAAAAAAATAATACCACTCATATATCTAAGCATTGTTTTTTCCCTACAATATATTTTGGAATTATAAAAATGGATATAAGATATGAAAATTGTGAACAAATGTAGGGATTGGAAAATAATTGCCTATGACGCATTGGGATGATTAATTAAAAAACTATTTGTAATTTTTCTTTCACTCATTGTTAATAAAAAGGAATTTGCAATGTACACATTGCTTGAATTCTCTTTGGAATAGCTTACATTTGTGAATATTCTTCATGTCCATATTAGAAGAAACCTCAATCTCTATTTCTTTGTATCTTCTATTCATTATACAAAACATAAAAATAATAATACTTCTACATAATGTTTTGCCCCTAAAACATAGGTTGAAATCATAAAAATGGATGTACAACATGAAAATTATGAACAAATGTAGGTATTGGAAAATACTGAGTTGATGCATTGGGGTGATTAATAAAAGGCTATATGTGATCTTTGTCTTTTGCTAGTTATTAAGGAAAATGATTGTATACCTTGCACATATTCTCTTGAGAATGGCTTACATTTGTGAATCTTATTAATATCTATACAAAGAAAAATCTCAATTTATATTTCTCTATCTCTTCAACTCCCTATGCCACACAAACAAATTATATCACTCGTTAGTCTAGGCTAACACTAATTTTTCTCCTACAATATAATTTGGAGTTACAAAAATAAATGTATATGACAGTTGCAAACAAATCGAAAGATCATAAAATAATTTGTTCTGATGTGTCGTGAATATTAATAAATGGTAAGTGTAATTGTCTCATTTTTTATTGATTTTATGTTAGGCCAATTTAGTTGTGGTTAATTTATTTCTTCCATGGGATAAACCACTATATCAAATTTAGTAAATTTGAAAAACCATTATATTTTGGGTATAACACTAGTCATAGTACATACAAATACATTCAATAATCAACGATCATTTTTATCTCATGCCACTTTGTCATTGGAGATTATCATCTTTGGTTATTACTTTTGATGGTTTATAATCCTTGCTTGAGCACCTTTGCTAAGTTATCTACAAACCATCACTTCATCATTTCATTAGTTTTGACAAAAATATTAAAAATAGCATTCAACATACAATATCAAATTTGATTTTGTTATGTTCCTCCTCTCTTCTATTCTTGACATTAAAATCATAATCAACAACCTGACAATAACTATGACATCAAAATGAGAATTCTTCATATAAACCCATATTGTTACATCAAAAACACCAAAATCAAACTTCGAATTGAAAAGTGGTCCCAATAGTATCACTTCTTCAAAAAAATAAAAATAAAATATTGGGTTAAAGTACAACCTTTTACAACCATAAATTTTAATGTCTCTAACAACAACCTTAAAATCAACCCTCAAATAAAAAAATGGTACTAATAGTGATAACTTATCTTTTCAGAGTCAATATTACAACTTGTTTGAAACTATGACCTTAACGATTAGTACCGTTGCAACCAAAATATTAGAATCAAGCTTTGAATTCAAAAACAATAAGTGTGACATTTTTGGGGGATAAAATTACCACTCATTTGAAGCCATGGCCTTAACCGTTGATACTAACACAACTAAAATCTTAAAATCAATTCTTAAATAAAAAAAGGTTTTTACAATAACATTCTTTTTCTCTTAAAATTTGAATCTCCACATACCTAACACTAATGTAAAAAAATAAAATAATATAGCTACAAAGAAAATTGCTCTATCCAACAAAAATTTAGAAAATCTTACTTAACAAGAGTACAAATTATTAGAAAAAAAAAAAAGAGCAAAATGTCTTTTTAAACTTAACGTTAAGAAAAATGTAATTGAGGAATCTAGAATTACTTCTAAATTTAAATTGTAGTAAACTAATTTTTCTATTTTTTTATAATCGTTTTTATTATTTTAGTTGTTACTTTAAAAATTATGATAATTTATTTTAATATGGAGAAGTTTTCGCATTCAATTATATTAATATCATATATATTAATACTAATTTATTTTATTCATTTTTCAGTTCTTTTTTCGTGGATGTTTTTCTTTAAATCGTTAACCTTGTTTTTTATTTATTATTATTTGAAAAAATTTATGTTTTGTAATTTAAAATAAAATTATTGTTTCTTTTTTTTCAAAAGCCTTTTTGGTGGTTGGTGGGGGTGCAAATGGTTAAGTGAAATGTAAGGGAGGAGTTTATGGGTGGTTTTGTTTCTAAAAATACCCATTTAATTTTGTTTGAACTAATCTCATTTTTAAGTTCATGGCTTAAAAAAGGTTGTAATTTTAATTCCAAAAGAAAAATGATGCTACTATTAGCATCTTATTTCAATTTAGAGGTTGATTTCAAGATTTTAATTAAAATAGTACCCTTTGTTAATGTCATGGTTTCAAGCACGTCGTAAGTTTAGCTCTAAAATGAATGTACTATAGTTACCACCACTTTTCGATTTAGGTGTTGATTTTAGATTTTCTCTAAGCATTATAGGTCATGGTTACAAAAATTTGTAATTTTAAGCCTTACACCCAACATGCTCCTCTTGGCCCTCACCCCCACCCAAAAAATAATAGTGCTATTGGTAACACCACATTTTTAAAAGGAAGTAAACATTGTGTCTAAAAGTTGCCTCTTAGAAATGAGAACTCCAGACAATTTTCGTCAAGTTGGTAACTAATTTAAAACATAAACATGTGAAATCATAGACAACATGAAACCAATTAGATGAAATTGCTTTCAAATACATACATCAATACAAATGTTGTTCACTATACTACAGTTTAGCACTAGGGGAGGATGAAGATGATATTTGTGCACTATTGGATAATAAGTCCATTAATCACAAGAATATTCTCTACATTTTATATTTGTGGACCATTAGATGATGACCACGAGTCCATCACTGATAAGAGTCTTATTTATTTTTGTAATTCTTTGCGAACTATGTCACCTCCCAAACTTGTAGTTTAAATGTAACAACTTATTTTGACAAAGTGTAACCCTAGGGGAACTTAGGGAGATGGCCCAATATCACCATAGTAGCACTTCCTCCTGCTTTGGGCCAGTTCCTTTTTAGCACAAGAGAGACAACTGAAGATTTTTTTTTTTGATCTTTTCTTTAGAATAAGATGGATTGTGAAATTTACCAAGACTATTGCATATCAAATTTGGCCATGGAGTTGGGGGATATTTAAGAGGATTAAAATATAATGGAGATGACATAATTAAGTCATTAGTGATAACCAAACTAAATTTTCATATTATACAAGAATATCGTGAGAACTCTTAAACATAACACCATGACAACCATGAAATTACAACTAACAATAGTCTACAACTAATAAATAAAGATGGAAACAATAATGTCTCCCAACAATAGAAATAAAAACAATAAGATGCTTCAATAATTCAAGGTCATAACAGGGACTAGAGAAGGTTTCACATCCTCAACCCTAGTCTCTTATTTTAGAAGAAATTCACCTTTACAAGGATTATTTCAAAAATTAAAATTTTTCCAAATCTTGATATTCCGAAAAAATAATAATAAAGAGGTGAAGATACCTCTACTTGAACCAGTGCACTTTTTCCAACTCTCCCAAAAGATATTAACAAATGATAATGATATCCTTCTATGGTGTTCATCTCTAGTGACTCTCCTATTGAATATTATTTCTTTAGAAGGCCATCTAACCATCCTAATATGCAACAATTACTTACCATTTTCCTTTTGATTGGATAAAATGCTTTAAATAGATTCACGTTTCCACTTGGCATCTTTCTAATTCATTAGATCTTCTTAAAACATGCATTTATTCCTCATTTAATGGTTTGACCATATCAACAATTGAACATGGCCTTTCCTCATGCAAAGCTTTTTCCTATCCCAAATAGATGCTTATTAGGCTACATAATGAGTAGAAGTGCATTAAATATGTGTCCACAAGCCCTAGGGACCTAAAGATAAACTATACCTCCAAATATGTGGAACAAACATTGAACATTATGTCTTTACCCCAAAAGTCATCATCCAAGGTGAAATACACCACCAAATACATGGAATCTCCTCCATTATTATATTTCTCACATTTTCTTGCCTTTAACACACCTTAGCCACCTATTTGAAGAGGGTGTTCAAGATTAAGTGGACCTTTGACTATTCCAAGTTTAATTTAAGTGCTACCATTAGAGGAAATTTTAGCCTAAAATTGACCTCCTAAGGAAAAATCAAGAAATTAATAAAAAAATGCCATGTAGATAATTTTTTAATATTACTTTACTTTTATCTATGTTCCACAATATTTATTAGCACAAGATTCAATACAATTTTTAATGTATTATTTCTATTCTTTTACTTTTATTGAGATCCCTCAATATATGACACTTTTGTTAAAATAACTATCTTATATATTTTTATATGTAAATTTTAACTCTCTAATTTATATTTATAGTTAATTGTCTATATATTTTTTAATATTTAACTATTTTTTTTTATTTTTTTAACAACATTGTCTACTGAACCGCAATTTCTGCCCAGAATATATTTATTGGAATCCAATAAATTTTCATTTTCCTTGAATATGTTTTAACTATTTAATTATTTATATTAATATATTTAACTATTATTTTATTTTTGTCAGATCTAGTAATTTATAACTTCTGGAATACATTTTTTGAAAAACTATCAACTATAACTATTTTATATATATATAATATAGTACTTTTGGTGTTTTTTGGGTCATGTTATTAAATGTCAAATGGCCCACATTTAATTTATATTTCGTTGATAATTAGATTACATGCATTAATGATTCAATATCCTAAATTCATAATGGATAAGGTAGGTAAATAAATAATAAAATATTTCACGAGTACCAAAATTAATAATAAAATAGTTCATCGATACCCAAATTAATAATAAAACATTTCACAAATATCCAAATTAAACAATTAAAATTATTTAGGACATGTACCTCTTTTTAAATTTAAAGGAAAGTTTGATTGGTTTACATATTATGACATGGAAATTACATGAAAATTTTGTGGGCACTTTTAGATTGAAATTTCCTCTAATGATGAAACTTTTGCAAATGGGGGTGTTTCTCTCTTATGTTGATTAGCTCCCTTTTCCTTACCACATGTTATGCTTAGCCCTCCAATAATGTATGGTATTCCATTATTGGTGGGTGTTTCTATAGTTCATGAGTTCATGCTCATCATTCAAATGGACATTATTTGTCCACATTATTGATCTTACCCCAAATGATTAGTAAAATTATGCTTGAGAAAGATAGAAAAAAGGTGCAGAGCCTTGAAGTTTTCTCCTTGGAAGCCATGATTGTCAACAAACATCAAGGAATTGTTATGCCAATGAGAGAAAAATGCCATGAAAATGTGAAATAAAGTGAACATTTTTCCACTCATAACATTGCATTAGATGACAATGATGATAAGTCCATCAATGAGCTTTATTGTGTGGATATTAGGTAATGGGGAGGATGAGTCCACCAATTTTTGGAAATGGTGTTACTTATATGACTCTAATTCATCCCTTACCAAGGATATATCCCTTTCTCAAACCACTTTTCTCCCATATAGTACAATCAAGGGGCTTATTGGTAGAATATAATGACAAATGTTAACTTGCACATAAATAAAATTTAGTTTCTAGTGTTAAGCCTAGGTAAAAGGTAAATGTTACTTAGGTTAGTGAATCAAGTAAATGAGGTTCATTAAGTTAAATACGAGTTTAGATAATCTCCTTGTACATTTTTTGGGAATGACGATTATGTCTAAATGTATGTGCTTAATGTCATCTCCTGTGAGGAATAATAATCTTGCAATGCACATTTCTCTTTTGAATATTTATCTTCACATGGTATTAGAAATTTCTTTCAAACCTTATGACCAAGAACAAAGATATCAAATATTGTGAGGGGAACTACAATATTATATGAAGAAAAATAAGATGGTGATTATGACGAATATGTGGACGTATGCAAATACTCAAAGACAAGGGGATAAAAACCAAAAGGTAAACAATATAAATCCTGAATATACCCTCTTGTACCATCATAACGATCCTAGAATATATAACTCTTTCCCTAACAACAATGTCACCTTTGAGAGATAATTAAAGTGAATTTACATGCATGAGAACTTTTTGTTCTTGTACTATTTTTATAGAAGGAAGGTTGGAAAATGGTAGAGAGTTAGAAGAAGAAGGCAACCCAAAACTCTGTAGAATAACGTGATTTGCAAAAAATGTAGGAATCATTGAACAACAAAAGAGTGGAATGGTATATTTGTGAGCGACATAAACTTGCAAAAGTTAACCTTTTTTTACTAACATAGACTTAACCAAGAAAAATACATCAAGGATAAACATGCTTGAGAAAGAATAAGGCATATGGTTTATAGAATAGAGAAACATGTTTGAAAAGAAAAATCACTTATGAAGTAGAAGAACAATAGACTTACTGGATGGAAATTCATTTGGATAAAGACTTGTAAGTAGAAAAAGAAGTAAAAAAAAAAACATTTATATTAGAGAGGAATAATTTCCTAATAAACCCATTTTATGAACAAAAGACATTTTTTTTAAGCAAAGTGTTCCCGGATATAATTACAACATGCCCTAAAGTGCACAAAAGAAATTCTCAAAAGAGAACCCTAAAACTCAATTTAAAATTTGAAAGAAAAATGTTGAGAGGGTGGTACAATTTGATTAAGCTAAAAAATTAAATAGGAATAATTATGCATCATGGATGTGGTAATGGATAACATATTGTCATATATATTCTTTTACGATATACTAAAAATGACAAAAGTTTTAACTACAAATCCATATGCGATAGCTAAGTTTTAAAATCAAAACATAGAAATATAATGTGTTCACCTGCTCAAGGTTAACTACTTCTAAAGGCATGGTCACAAGGGGTGTTGGTTGGTTGCAAATTGGATGAGGTATCTTCTCATATTCTTTAGATTAAGATAGCTCTTTTAATATATCTTTTAGATATTATGTGATTTAATCACGGTAAATTAAATCTCGTATCTCATATTCTAGGTGGCAAATGCATTTATGGATGGTACATTATGCTATGGTGTTATGGTTTGGATGGTTTACATCATTTATGGTTTCATGCATTGGTTTGTGTTACTTAGACACGGTGTTATAACCATTGAGTTAATTTTGAAAGTGGTAAAATACTAAAAAGAGACTTAATAACACTTCAAAGTATTAATGATTTATTATGTTTCATCATACTATAGGGGACATAATTATCTTTTAGAAGTTTCATCATATCTCAAGTTAGTTTGTACTATTATGGATTTGGTTAGGATAGTGTTCCGCATCTTAATTATATTTAACACTTTTTATTTTCATCATTACACTTATATTCTATTCATTAAAAAAAATAATTCATATTCATGTGTTAACTTTTCATTTCTTTTACGTAGAAAGGTATAATTGAAAGAGTTTAAATCAAATAATCTAAAAAGATAAAAATGGATAATAATAATAAAAAAAAAATTAAAGCAAAAAATGATAAAACTTGAAATATGCCATCTCATCACGAGGCCAATGCTCCTATTCTTATGGTTGTTTATGAGTAACAAAAGCTACCAACTTAATGAGAATTTGTAACCTCAAAACCAAAACTCTAGCCCCAAAAAACAAAAAGTGTTCTACACCAACAAAACAATTGGGTTAAAATTTCAAGTTTTTTTTTAACAATGACATTAAAATCCAAGTTTTTTGTGCAATAAACATGGAAAAACACCCCGTAAACAAAAATTATTAATGCTACATCAAATGTTGCATCAACAACCTCTCTTTTTTTTCGTGTTAAAATTTCATTTTTTTAACAATGGCGCTAAAGACTAAAAATGTTGTGCAATAAACATGAAAAAACACTCTCAAATATAAAATTGTTGATGTTGCATCAATGTTTCTTTAATTAAAATTCCAACATCTTTTAGCAATGACATAAACAATAAAATATCATGACTATGAAAAGCTTTAAAATTCTAATAGTTTTCAACGATAGCGTTAAATATAACATAATATGACTCCAAAAAACCTAAAAAGTTCAACAATTTTCAACCATGACATGAAAGATAAATAACAGGACTCGGAAAAACCTTAAAATTTTGACATTTTTCAATCATGGTGTTAAATATAAAATATCACAACTCCTAAAAACATTAAATTTTCAACATTTTTCACCCATGGAATTAAAACAAAATATCATAACTACAAAAAACCCTTAATAATGAATTCATAAAATAAAGTATCATTATATCAATAGTATTTTTTTTTTCCTTTTAAATGTTAAAAGTATAACTCTTTTAAATTAATAGTATAAGACAATTAGACACATTGCAACAAAATTAAAAATTAACCATCAAATTGACATGCAGGGGAGGTAGACTTGGCCCATTGCAATAAAAACTTACAAATCAATCATCTAATTTATACACAATGGAGGTGGACATGATATCATTGTAATGAAATACTTAAAAATCAAGCTCTATAAAATAACATCATAGTGGTGTTCAGACCTTGCAGCTCCATAAAAGAAATAAAAAATGAAAAAATTTAAAGAAAACAAAATTAAAAAGGAAACAACCAAAAATCAAAAGAAATAATAATAAATATTAAATATTGAATAAAACCACAAAAAAAAAAAAAAAAATCAAAGATAAAAATCTTATGAGGAAAAACAAGGCGAACACCCAAAAGAAAAAAATATTTTTTTTCAAAATAACTAACCCATAAAGGGAAAAAAAATTGCAAACATAATTATTTTGAAAAAAAAAAACAGAAATATTAAAAAATAAATAAATTGAACTTGCATCTATATATATAAATATTATCAATATATATATAATATATATATATATATGATATATATATATATATATATATATATATATAATATAAACAAGCATATTTTTGCTAAAAAAAAAATAAAAAATACTAAAAACATATTTAAAAATAAATAAATACAAAATTAAATAATAACTATATAGTCCTCGGGGCAGTGCAACTGGTGTTAAAGTATTGTGAAATATGTGAAAATTGAGAGATCCAAGGTTCAAATCCTCCTGGTTGACCTGGTTTACGAGAATAGATAGTACTAGGGTGCACTGTTAAGTCACTTTGTGATGTAAAGGTCACCGGTTCAAAACTGGGTGGGCAAAAATCCAACCATGTTAAGGATTGGTGTGGCCTAGGCCGAGTGTGATCCTCGAGTGATTTTGGCAGCTTAGATGTCATTTGTGTTGTGGTTTCTTAAGCCACAAGTCAACCCTAATGTAATGTTTAGAGAACTCAGACAGCTTAACAAAGTGATTCATGATTTATAAAAATCCTTTTAAGAGAATCATATATCAAATTTATTGTATATGTGTCTCGAACCGCTTATTCTCGTTAATCATAGGGACATACATAGATAGTTTAAATAATAGAACTAATGAATAGTAGAGATGCAATGG
>APFE031176500.1:11259-22319 GCA_000404065.3 Pinus taeda
TTGGTAGATGTCTCCTCCAGCCAGTAGGTTAAGGGTGTCCAGAAGGTCTTCAGGGACTCCTCGGAGCAGAGCCAACTTCAGGGATTCCAGGTCAAGTGTGCACCTGGCCCGTTTATAACTGATTTGGAACCTCTCCTCATAGTCTTCGAAAGATTCATCGCTGCCCATGGTCATCCGAAAGATTTCTCCCTTAGTTTCCTTGGACCTACAATAGTCCCTGTACTTGGCGTTGAAGGCTTGGTGCATCTGAGCCCAAGTGGTGATATTGTTTCTAGGTAACCCCATGAATCAGCGTAATGCTACATCCTTGAGGGTAGAGGGAAAGAGTTTCAGCTTTTTCTCATCCTCAGCATAGTCATAAGTTCGACAAAGGATAGCAAACTCAAACAGGAAGGTATCAGGGTCCTTAGTAGTCAGACCATGGAAATGAGGTAGCGCAGAGGGACTTATGTTTTTCATTTTCATGTCTCCATTGGTCTCTCGGATGGGAAAGGCACACTCTATTCTCTCGTCTTCTCTTCTACCATTTCGGTTTTTGGCCATGGCTTCAGATGGAGTGTTCCCTAACTCTTCTTCTGCTATAGGATCTTTGTATATCTCAAGAGGTTCACCTATAGGTTCTTCTGGCTCACTGTCACCAGAGAAAAGAAAAGGTTGACTCAGTGATGTGGTGGGGGTGTTGGGTAAGAATTTGTCGGTTTTATCTCTGTTCCTACGAGGCATGAAATGGAAAGACTTTTCTTGCTTTTTGTATTTTTTCTTGTACCCGCAAAACTAAAATAGAGTGAACTGTAACTAACTATCTTACTGAAATGAAAATGCGGAATTGAAATGAAAGCAGGAAAGGACTAATCTATTCTTCTCAAAGGAAATTTCAGGAATGGAATGCTAAGCTATGCTTGCAGAATTGCAATGCTAATCTATGAAAGTAGGAAATGTCTACTTTACTTTTGCCGAAAAGAAATTGTAGAATGGAAATGAAATAAACTACTTAGCAGAAGGTTGTAGGAGAAAATAGAAGAAAAGAAACAATCACCAATACTCTGACACTTCCCTGGCAATGGAGCCAAAAAGATGGTGCGCTCCAGTATTGCAGCAATAACGCTGCAACTTCTGGGACTCCCTTCATTATTTTTATCAACCCGGTAATTCGTAGCAAACTTGGAAGCGACGGTGCTATATGCACAAGTACTAGCTCTTGCCGTAGCTGTCACTTGGTCAGTTGGCACAAGTCCGCTAGGGGCTTTAGCCAACTTCTATGAGCTCTTAGAAGAAGCTGTTAAGTGATGGATGAAAGCTAACTCAAAGGAAGCTATTCTACTTGCGAAAAGAGATTGACAAACTGAAGGAAAGCGCAAACCCTAATTCTACCAACTAGTCCTAATGATGCAAATATGAGAGTGCAAACTACTGAAAGAGATTCCATTACTTCTATGAGGGGAAAATGCATGTGTTTAAGCTACCTTTATCCTAAGAAAACATCTTTTTGTTCTTTGATTAAGTTGTCAATTTACTGATTCATATGCTTGAACTGTGCTTTACTGTGCAGGGGTGGATCAAGGAAGAGGAATGCTTGGGAAAGGTTGGAAAGGTGCAGAGAGGGTCTAAGGAGTCCCTAACACTCTTCCAAAGAGTTTCACAAAGTTTGGCTATCAGGAAACCTCATTTGTGAGCTTCTACAGGAAGTCTACAAGGGTTCTACAGGATGTTTCAGAATTTCTACAGGATGTTTGGAAATCGGTTTTTAGGGGATGGATGAGTGAGGGAAGGTGCATGGATGGATCTAAAGGTAGGATAGGGGTATAAAAATGGCCTAAGTACTGGTGGATGGAGCGGTGAAGAGGTGTAGAAGGCTAACTTGGCTTGAAGAAGGCTAAGGCAATGATGAGTAAGGAGGTAAGGTTACGTGGACAAAAAGGATAGATGGGAAATGAGAAACTTAGCTCAGAGACATAACAGGTAGCTCAAATGATACTTTTGGTGGATGAAAGAGTGGAGAAGATGCCCTGCATGGTGTACCCTGATCAAATCAACAAAGGCTTGCAAATGATCAAATCTTGAACTAGTCTAGTCTAACCATCAACAACATAAATGAACATCAACTTTATTTGGGAAGAAAACCTTGTACATCACCTATGCAAAGAAACATTTCAGATGTCCAAACCCATGACTAATCTCTGCCATTAAAAACAGCACAGTAAGGATTGCATAGCCAAGCAAACTAGTGTTTTTGTGAGGCAGCATTGTTTCCTCAATTCCAGCCCCAAATCCAATAAGGATGAGGTGAAACCAGGAGGGTGGTTGTCCCTTTTCTTGGAAGTTTTTCTGTTATTATCCTACCAAAGCACCTAAAGCAATGTCATTCATAAACAATGATATATTTCAGCAACATAACGAAATCTACATAACAGAAATATGTTCAAATGCATAAAGGAAAATAGTGATACGTAAAGGAAAAGTAACAATACAGAAAGGAGGCCCTAGGCTCTCAGGTTGGGCCCAACCCTGAGAGCTATGGCTCCTATGAAAAACTCAAATTTGATAGGAAACCAAACTACTTCTCATTATCCAAAAATAATCATAAGATTCATGCCAAAAATGGCTACAAAAGAACAAAATGGGACTAGCAGCACTGAGGTGCAAAATACACAATAGTTTCAAAAGTCTTTTTTCGAAGGCTGAGGCCTCAACATTTATACATCACGAGGGACCTAGCTGGCCTCCTCAATTTGTGGAACTCAGCTGTCAAACTGTCAGTTAAACAGTCCCTTCTAAATTCTGCTTGGTTGCCTTCTAAATTCGGTTTGGTGGTCTTTGGAGCTCGGAGTTGGGGGTGAAGATCCCGAGGAAGGGTCATTTAATGCCATAGGAAACCCCCCCTTCAAATCCTCACCTCAGGCTTGGCTATCTCATAGCCCATGATTGCTTTGACTTTGCTCCAATATGTGTCAAAAACCTGAAATAAGCACGTGTTAACCACCTAGGAAAAGTGACTTCCCTTATTCATATAAATGACATAAACATACTGAAAATAATGCATAAAATATAGAAAATGAAGGATTTGAACAAGGACTGAAGAAGGATAATTATGCCAAATGATCCCAACAAGTTACCAATTTTGGGGCTCATCAGTTGTAAAGCTTCTTCTTATACATCAGATATCTAAACATAGTCATAATTTCAATGGGGGACATGCCAACTTAGATCAAGAGGATAGAATAGGGAGTATTTCCCTTGATCTTGAGGTTGTAGGTTATGAATTTCTTTTGAATCATCTCAAATTTTCTCCACAACTCTCTTGATATACTACAGCTCCAAACTTCACATATGTTTAAGATAACAGGGGTGATGAGAGTCTCAAAGAGGAACTTTTCTTTACTCCAAATGCAAATATCGACCGACTTACAATTGTTTTCAAGCTCATAATAAGCCTTCCAACCTCCAATAATCATTTTCATGATGTTGTAATTCCAGTTGAGCTGATGAGGAAATTCAATACCAAAATATTTATAAGAAGAAACATGCTCTAAGAAATGGCTATCATAGACGAAACTACCATGGGAAATATTTTTGGATTTAATGATCATGACTTTAGTTTTTTCGGTATTAACTTTCATACCCATCTTGGAGCAGTAGACATGGGGAGTCTTAAGCTGCTTGTCTAGTTCATCATGGCTTTTTGCAAGAAGAATGATATCATCAGCATAAAGGAGAAGAGTAATGATCATACTAGCAAACTCGATGCCCTTGCATCGTGCATTTTTGAGACACTTCTCTAACTTATTGATGTAAATAACAAAAAGGGTAGGGGATGGGGGACACCCTTGCTTAACCTCGATATTGCATTTTAATATCTTTAGACCACCCTTTTTTGGTCTTAAGCTTGGCAATTACAGTCTTGTAGGGGCGGATCACAACGATCCTCAGTTTAGGAGGAACCATGATATCTTCAAGTCTCCCACAGATCTTGTCTCGAGGAACAATGTCGGAATATTTTCTAAAGTCCACAAAAAAATAGAAGAGATCGACTTTGCTATTGCGACATTACTCTACAATGATCTTGAGAGTGACAAGATGGTTGATAGTCGAGTGATGTCTCTTAAAACCAGCTTGCCCTTTAGCTCTTTTACCATGGTTTTTGAGCCAAAGGCTAATATTCATTTCCAAAATGAGCCCATATAGCTTGGCTAGGATGTGGTTTATCATAATGGTCCTTTAGTTAGAGGGAATGCTTTTGTCCCCATTTTTAAGGATAGGCACAATAAGGCTTTACGTCCAAAGCTTAGGGAAGCCATGCTTTACAACCAAATTAAGAAGCGTATGGAGACGAGGAATGAGGATAGATCTTCCCATTTTAAAGACCTCCGCTTGGTATCCTTAAATATATTCAGCTTTCCCATTAGCGAGCTTATTAATCCCAGAGTCAACGTCTTCCAGAAAAAATACATCTTCCTTAATATGAGTGTTTAAGATGGTGCCCATGGTGTTTGAAGATTCATACACTTTCTTAATATAGTTGTCCCAATTTTCTAAGGGAATAGAATGATTATCTTTAGTTTTACGAACAAGTACATTTCACCAAAACTTTTTGGGTGCAACTTTGGAAAGATGGAGAAGATGCTTTTGTCTCTTATTAATATATGTCATCTTCTTCCTTTTGATGACAACTTTGTATATACTTATATTCTAGAGCTTAATGATTTCATTAGGGGCGTATCTGATCATTTTTCTGGCAATTTTACAGTCATTGTCATACCAAGAATTGGAAGTTCTATTAATCTCCTTATACGAAGTCTCATTAGAGAATTTGGTAATGGTACTGAAAAGGGTAGTAGTAAACTAGAATAATATATATTAAATAAATTATTAAACAAAATTAAAGTAAATAAATATATAATAAATTAAAATTATTATAGGATAAATAAATTAAACTAATATAGAATCATTAATAATATTAATGTTATAAAAAAATCATCTTATTAATAAAAAAACATGAATAGCCATATTAGTAAAGAGTAAAATAAAATAATCAAAGGTAAAAAGAAAAAGAGGGGAGTACAAATAAGTAAGTACTAATAAAATTAGAAAAATAAGAGATAGATTAAAATCAAGAAGAAGAATGACTTGAAGAGAGGGAAAGGATCCAATTTACATTGGTTCTTTGACCATCATCCCTATTAAGACTATTGGCAGACTGCTTCTTTGTCTCAATGACCTCTCAGAGCTTTTGTAATGATAATGAGAGATCTTAGTAATGATATGAATATCTTCAATACTAATGTGATTTTTAGTCTTTGGAGAATGCTTAGCAAGAGCCAAAGACTGAGATCGATTATGCTTAACGTCTACACCATGCCCCTAAATTCTACGCTTGATAGAATGACCCATCGCACCTATATAAGGCTTTGCACATGAATAAGGGATCATCTAAACACCTTTAGAGTTAAAGAGGTTTATCTGATCTTTGACATACCTAAGGGAATATTGAATAGTGTTAATCAACTTGAAGGTGGCATAGATATTATTCTTCTTAAGAATATGATCTAATGTGTCAGTAGTTCTTTTAATAGAAGGAAGATGAACATTGGAAATAGGATTGTTGGGATCAGCCTTAGCCCTCAGTCATTTTTCCTCTTTTTGGAAGGCTTTCAGGCCTTGATGCTTTCTATAACCATTATTCATGAAAACCTCCAAAATATGAGCTTTCTCATCATTGATATGAATATCATCAAAAATCCTCAGGGCTATGGTAGCAAGAATGTTCAAAACGCTAAATTTTTTGGGTTGGGTGATGGTGGGAATTGGCATGGAGATATTGGTCAGTGTGAGTCTTCTTGTGGAAACCTTATGGGATATGGAGCCATCCTCCTTCTTGGTGATGAGGACATCAAGAAAGAGAATGATGGCATTAACGTCAATCTCCATCGTGAATTTAATGAATTCAAAAAGGATATTAATATGATGCATAATGAATTCAAGTTTTTCCCCGCCTTGGGGCAAAATGACAAATGTATTGCCAACCAACCTTTTCTAAAGTATTTTTTTATTTATTTTATTATTACTTATTTATTTGTATTTGCCCTCTTTTTCCTTTTACCTTGTATAATTTGTTACTCTTTACTAATATGCTTATGAATTTATTATTCTATTAATATAATAATTTATTTATTAATAATATTTAATAATATTTACATGTAATTTATTTTATTTATTTATAATAATTTTTAAACTTTATATATTTCTTTGACCCTTAATTTTATTTAATTATTTTATTCAATCCGAGTTCTGCTACCTTTATATTTTTATATAATCTATTATTTATATGGTTCGAATATTAATATTTTATTATTATCTATTTTTTTTAAATGATTTATATTTATTGACAGAAATTTTGTGGGTGAAACTATGTGAAGGATTTTTAATTTTGTCCAATGTTTTGGGTGGACACTTCACCCATCGTCAAGAACCTGAGAATTGAATAATCATAAATGAGTGCTAAGAATGTCCGGAACTTGAGAATTGAATGATCATAAACGAGTGCTACGAATGCTTCAACAACTCGTTTGTATAGCTTTGAGCACAACTTCTCAAATAACTTGATCTCCGTGAGATAAGCCTCCCCATAGAGGCCACGAATAAGAGTGTATATTTCCGCAATTATTCATATTGAGAGAAATTTTGCAAGTGAAATTATGTGAATGATTTTTAATCTTGTCCAATGTTTCGGGTAGACACTTCACCCATCATCAAGGACCTGAGAATTGAATGATCACAAATGAATGAGTGTTGTAAATTTACATATAATCTATTAATTAATTATTGTGGAGTTTTGATTTTTTTAATTTTATTTTACCTTTTATTATAATTGTATATTTAGACTCTTTGTTTTTAAACTTTGTTGAAATGGATTTTTTCTATTTAATCTAATTGTTCTAATGATAAACTACATTACATGGTTCGAAACGTGTCGACAATCAACTTGTTACATGATGGATCTACAAAACAATTGTATAAAATAAGTCATATTTTTTTGGTAAAATTCCTCCTAAATCGAACAACAACATTGGGGACCTACCCAAACCAATTAATTTATACTTCAATATATCAAAACATAAAATATAACTATTCCACATATCCATAATGCATCACAATTCATACTACCATGTTTGGCATTTTCTAATTGTGGGTATTTTTTCTAATTCGTACTACCATGTTTCGCATTTTGTAATTGTGGGTAAATTTGTTTTGTTTTGTTTTTTTTTTTCAACTTGCCAAGTTATTCACGATGAGTAAAGTGATACCTACTGGACATGGTAAATCTTTTCATGGACATGTTCGTTCTTCAAAGAGAGTTACATTGTTTGGAATTTATTGTATGGTCGACTTGTTCGTTCTTATGTATTGTAGGTGGATGCTTATTTTTAATTAATTTAAGTTTTAGATTTAGATTATCTGTTTGGGAAGTTTTAGTTATTTATCATATTTTGCAGTTTTTTTGGCTTATTTAAAATTTATTTATAATTTGATAAAGATTTGTTATAACCACATGTTTGAGTTGTAAATTTTCCACAATTTAAGTGATTTGTGGGTTTTTTAAAGTGTTGAATCTATAAATGTGGTGAAAAATGCATTTTAAATGACAAAATATCACTCTTTAACCAAAGATTGTTTTGCTAAATTCTTGCCAAAAACTCCAAAATCTAAAATAGTTAGACAACACCTAAGTTTAACATTTTGTGCAAATTAGTATATATTATCAATTTTATTTTTTATAATCTAGTTATTGGTATGACACTCGTCTTTTCTAATTTTTTTGTTAATATTAGAAATTATTTTAAAACATTAAAATTAATTTTCAAATTAGGAAATAATATATTAATATTTTTTTAAATTAATGTTATTATTTTTATAAATATAATCTTAATATTATTAAAAAAAATTAATCTTAAAATTGAAAATTATTATTAAAAACCTTGGATGGAGTGCCACCTCAACCACCCATGAGAAAATGATTTGCTATATTTGTCACCATTCACATCGCCCTATACAACCTAGAGAGTTGGCGACTAAGTACAATCATTCACACATGCAACATGACATGGGTTTAATGGAGTTAGTACAAGGTTCATTACCTACATCCTAGTTGTTTCCTCCTCAATTCAACTATGATTATAGCTCACCCTCACCACCATACCCATCCACAATGGTCCACGACATGGAGGTTGGATGAGACTACATAAAACATAGAGTTTCTCTAGCATACCATTCATTGGTGTCTTTCCTTAGGCTAAGAGATTTTCATAGGCCTTCTTTATTTAACATTTTCACTCTCGTTTTTCTCTCAACAATTACATCATCTCTTGGTTTGAAGAGCCATCTAACCACCCTGGTTGACCCCTCTTTGTTCTCCTTGAGAACTACTGATCTTGATTTCCTTTTTGTGGTTTTTTGCTTATGGTTTAGTGGAGTTCAAACTCATTGGTAAATTCTCTATTGTCACCTTCCCTTTGAGCGAGTGACCCTACCTTCTTTGTTTCCTCCCTTTAGAGTCACCTCATGGTCGACTATACTTGGTGTATTCTCTTACTCACCTCCATCCATCCTCTATTGATGCCAAATCCCCCTATGAAATCTCTTTGGTCTCTTGCTCCCTTCCTACGATGCCTCCTTTTTGTTAAGGCATGCAAACCAAATACCATGCCTCACATTGGTGCTAGCCAGACTTGTAGGGACCACCATGGATGCAAGGGTAACCCTCTTACCCACACACAACTAAATGTTGAGAAATCATTTGTTATATACTTGGAGTAGATGTCTCAAGAGGCAAGAAATGAAATCAATATTGCAAAAGTTAAAGTTGGAATGGAAAGGAAACTTATTCAGAATGTAGAAATTAAAAGAAAGGTGGGTTAGTGGATCCCTAACATTGGCATTGATAGAGGTCAATACAACAGGTATCTCCAAACAATGGATCTTTACTAGTGAAAATTATCAGTGGAGAGAAGTGAGGTCCGACAAGAAAACTTGCTCTGCACAGATTCCTTCCAAATATAGGTGAAAATAAATGGACAACAATGTCTTCTAATTGGTAAAAAGGATAACAAAGTTGGAATTCTTTGATTCTTAAGAAGAATAAGAGAATCCAATGGTTGTATGTGTTGACTCACCTCCAAGGTAACATGTTAAGAATTTAGTTTTTTGCTTTACTTTCCATCAACAATGAATTTGCTAATTAGTTTGATTATAAATATATGCTAGGAAGTAGTAATTCTAACATTCTCAAAATTATTATTTTGCATTATTGCATTAGTTTTGAAAATATAATTATATGGAAAAAGGAAATGCACTTGTGCTACTAGTGTCATTACCCAAGTGACCTATCAGTATAGGATGATGTACTTTGTTATAGTGGAAATATAATATAAATGCCTAATTCACACATTTAAAAAGGAAAATTTGTACTAAAAACAATATATTCTTAACTTTATTTTTTTAATAACTTTTATTATTTAAACCATCCTATATCCATCTTAACCTCAAATATATTAAGAATCGAGAGAGATCAAATATCTCGAGGTGCAAACCTCTTTTTTTAGTGCAAAACTTGTGGAAAGGTTTTCGTATCGAGAGATTTCATCCCTCTTAGTGCTTGATAGATCCGAGGATAAGATGGATCTAGGCTAGATTCAGTCATCTGCAATCATGGAAAATTTGTTGAACATCTAATTAATCTGATCATTTTAAATATACCAAATATTTCTAAAACTAATCTAGTCATTTTAATTGTAAATTTGCTCAGTTACCTTAGTTTGTTGAGATAATAGATATTGTTAATAAGTTGAATGATGAAAAATGTTGAAACAAAAGTTTTGAATGAAAAGTGAAAATGTAACAATGTTGAATGATAGAAAATGGGAATAATAAGAATGCATTCATTGTGATCAATCTCAAACTATTTTCTTCTACTATTCTTATTGTCACACCTATTAGTTTTGCCATATTTTCATATGGATCATATGAAAAGGGTGGTTGAAATCGTAGACCATTTAAATTCTTTAACTCAAGCTTTTGTAGTAAACATCATACGTTGTCTCTCTTGCACTCCAATATTAATAGTATTTTTCTCCAAAGTCAATCATTGTGACTTATGGAGTGTTAAACCCCAAGTAAGTTTCAATAGTAGTTTTTTTCCATTACCTCGTTTGAATGCAAAGTGACTAACAATGTTGAATGATGGAAAATGAGAATAATAAAAATGTAGGAAATTAGAAATAGTTTATAGTTTCAAAAACAAAACATTTTAGGTAAGTGAACATTTATTTAAGATGAGAATTCAAGTATTTTATTTATGGTTGAATTACTGTAACACAAGAATCAATGCACATTGTCAATAGTTATTTTGTGCTTACACTGAAATCAATGCACACTATTAATCTAATTACTTTGAAATTAATGTGCATCTTACATCTAGTTACATCAAATTAGAAATCAACAACTACAATGAAATCAATGCATCTACTGCAAGCATTCAAATAAAATTAGAAATCAACATCTGCACTGAAATCAATGCATTTGATGCAAACAATCAAATAAGTTTAGAAATCAACATCTAGACTAAAATAATGCATCTAGTGCAAGCAATCGAATATGATTAGAAATCAACATCTACACTGAAATCAAAGCATCTAGTGCAAGCAATCAAAAAAGATTATAAATCAACAACTACATTGAAATCAATGCATCAATTGCAATCGATCAAATATGATTATGAATCAACATGTACACTGAAATAAATGCATCTATTTAGATGAAAAACCAAAGTATTTATGGCTTCTAAATCCAACTTCTTTTACCTTTTGTAAAATTCTTACTTCTCTTTCTCTATAGTTAATAATGTTCAATATTATAGAATACTATATAATATATGTATTTGTCTCTGTGTGTCTCTTTCTTCTTCCCTCTCCCCCCTCCATATTTGTGTCTATCTCCCTCACTACTTCTCTCTCTCCCCTTCCCTCTCTCCCCCATCTCTCTTTACACCATCTCTCTCTCTCTCTCTC
>APFE031176502.1:0-29795 GCA_000404065.3 Pinus taeda
GGTAAATTTTTGGCATAAAGATATCATTGATAGCTTACTGTTTTCATTGTCATATTGTTGTTGTCATAAAGTTTTTCTTACTGCAGTCCTAAAAATTAATTTCTGAAAATTAAGTACTCTGTTATGGAATTGTGATAACATGCATATCTTTTGTTTCATAAACTGAGTATTTTTTTGAGCATCTGTTGACATTGATATCGAATTGCAAAGTTGTTTTTGTTCTCTTTGAGCTAAATTGTATCAAGAAGATTTGAAATAAGCTGGTGTTTTAACTATAGTATCTTCAAGATTTTATTTTCTAAGTCTTCATCTAAAAAAAGGCAAGCATTTCATTTGGGTAATTGAGGGCTTTTGTGGCATAAGTGTTTTCCCATTCTCGAGTCTAACTTCATCTCATCTTCTGGTCCATTTGCATATAAGTTAACTTCGCATAGATAAAATTTACTTCCAAGCATAAGCTTGATCGATAGACAGATAGATCTTCATCCATCTTTTCTTGAGAAGCTTCTTTTAATAGTACTTAAAACGGTGACCTTGCAGTTGTCAGAGCCACAGTTCTTTGCAGCGCCGGAGGCACCGAGTATGTTAGAATTTCAGGAGAGGTATCGTTAATCACACCTCACTATGCTTCTCCTGATCTTCTCTCTGCCAAACACTACAAAATGAGGCTCAACACAGAAAGGATTGAAAGGTTCACATTTAAATAGGCATTTAACTAAAATTAACCAAGATTCTTGCATCTCACATTACTTTAGGATCTGCATTTCATATAAAATAGTCATTCATCTAAACAACAATTACTAATCGATTACTTGGTCTTAATTTCCCTAGCAAGATCGTTGACTCTATAAGGCACTGGTAGCAATCATTTAAAATCTAATCAAATCCTATAAGTCTTGCTAAATCTTAATCAAGTACTTGATCGCTTCACTGTGTCTCCCAAACTGGTTGGTTCCCAACAAGTTCTTCTTCATTCCACTTTTCCATAAGGTCTACCCCCCTTAGCCTGCTGTAGAGAGATAGCTTAACCGCAGAAATTGGGGATCAGAGTGACAGCCCCCGATCTAAGTTGTTGTCGCGTTGCCTAGACATTCTGTGCGAAAACACACCCTATACATAGCACACCACTAGGGGACGGTGAGTCGCCCTGTGGTTGCATGTCGCTCCAAGAAGTACCCCAAGCCCTCTGGAGCTCCCAGAGCTCAATGTATGCATCATACACAACCCTCATAAAAGGGTCTCTCAACAACACCAAGTCGTTCTCGGAAAATCAAGAATTTGACCTTTCCCAAAGGCTTTGTCAAAATGTTGGCGACCTGCTCATCTATACCGATATGTTGGAGCCTTATTGCTCCCTGCTACACCATATCTCGGATATAGTGGTACCTGATATCGATATGCTTGGAGCGATCATGAAATATGGGATTCTCTGATAAACGAATCCCGCTCTGGTTGTCACACAAGATCACAGTAATATCCAATGTAAATCCAAACAACTCACTAAAGAGCTTCTGCAACCAGACTGCCTCACAAGAGGCCATACTCGTAGCAATGTACTCTGCCTCAGTGGTGCTCAAAGCCACCGACTTTTGCTTCTTGCTCATCCAAGATATCGAGGAAAATCCCAAAGAGAAACAGCTCCCGAAAGTACTCTTTCAGTCCAACACACTGCCTGCCCAATTAGCATCGATATATCCATGTAACCTCACATCTCCGGCAGTGTATCTCAATTCTCAACCCACGAGTGATTGTGCCACGAAGGTATCTAAACAGATTCTTGGCACCAATCCAATGTGTGTGATGAGGCTCAACCATATGTTGACTCAACGTGTTTACTACAAAGCATATATTTGGACGAGAGTTCACCAAGAACATCAATGCTCCAATGAGTTCACGATACTCGGTAGCATTTTGTAAAACAGGTTCGGTAACACTACTGCTTAACTTCTTGAAGTCAAATCCATCAAGGTAGTCAAGGGCTTGCAGTCCACCAAACCGAATTTCTCCAATATATTCACCACAAATTTTCCTTGAGATAGGAAAATCTCCCCTGGCTTCTGCCAGACTTCCAGTCCTAGGAAATAGTGCATTAGTCCTAGGTCCTTCATTTAATACTCAGAAAACAACTCCCTCTTACATTTGTGAATGAGAGGATCTGCACCTGTCAGATAGAGGTCGTCAACGCACAACACCAGTATGAGAGGTTTGTCATCTTCACCCTTAAAGTAAAGATTAGGGTCGGCTTCACTCCTAGTGAATTCCAGCTTCATCAAGTAGCTATCGATCCTCTCATTCCATGCTCGGGGTGCTTGCTTCAGCCCATAGCGGGCTTTCTTCACCCTGCACACATGAGATTCCCAATCATGAATCTCAAATCCTTCGAGTTGTTCCACATAGACTTCCTCTTTGATCAAACCATGCAAGAATGCAGTCTTGACATCCATCTAATGTAGGTTCCATCCTTGCAAAGTAACAATGGCTATGATCAAGCGGATGGTGGTATATCGAGCAACAGGTGCAAATATCTCGTCATAGTCTATACCTTCCTTCTGAGAGAAGCCACGAGTGACAAAACAAACCTTATACTATTCAGCACTTCCATCAGCTCCATGCTTTATCTTGTAAAGCCATTTTGAAGTGACAACTACTTTGTCTTGGGGTCTGGGGACCACATCGCAGACATTGTTCTTCATGATGGACTCGTATTCCACAATCATGGCATCCTTCCATACTCGATACTTGACAGATTCTGCGAACGTCTAAGGCTGATTTTGAATGAGCGTGCTCATGATGGTCAAGTATCCTTGATACCTAGCCAACTTCTTACTTTCACAGAAAGTCCCTATGGGTGCAATGTGTCCCTTGGCCTCATCAAGTGTCCCCTTGAGCCACAAAGGCCTCTTCCTAGAACAGGAAGGCTCTTGCGAAGGGGGATCAATAGGACACATACGTTCTTCCACATCGAGCATCGTCTCGTCTTCCTTTTCCTCCGGATTACTAGTGTCAGCTTCTTTAGATTCCCTTAGAGTAGGAAGATTGTCAACTTTTCTAAGAGCCATATCTTCGTTAAAGGTTATATCATAGCTAAACTTGACATCCCTTTGACCAGCCACATAGATTCTATAGCCCTTAGTATTTTTGCTATAGCCCACGAAGAGTCATTTCTTTCCAGATGCACCCAGTTTATTGCTTTTCTCTTTCGGCACATGAAAATATACAAGACTTCCAAAAATTCTAAAATGAGATACATTAGGTTTCTTACCGATAAACATCTCTTCGGGAGTCTTGGAACCCAATGTTTGATGAGGGCATCGGTTTTGAACATACACGGCGGTATTCGCAGCTTCGGCCCATAGAAACTTCGGAAGCCTTTGATCATGGAGCATAGCACAGACAGCCTTCACAATCGTATGATTCTTTCTTTCCGCCATACTATTCTGCTCGGGAGTATATGGTGTTGTAGTCTCCCTCTTAATGCTAGCCTCTTTGCAAAAGTCATGGAACTCATTGGATTCATACTCGGTCCCATTATCAGTCCTTAAGATCTTGATCTTCTTTTCGGTTTGATTCTCAATCAAGGCTTTGAAGTGACGAAACTAGGAGAAGACTTCATCCTTCTTTTTCAAGAAGTATATCCAAGTCTTGCGTGAATATCGTCTGTAAAAGTGAGGTAATATAAATATCCTCCCAAGGAGTTCACAGGCATCATACCAGATATGTCTAAGTGAACCAACTGCAATATATCAGAGGTCTTGCTATGGCTTAAGGGGAATGGTCCCCTTTTGAGGTTTCCTTCGGCACATCCCGAACATACACCTTCCTGCTCTATTTTGAACTCGGGCATCCCTGTCACCATTTATCTCACATCGGGTAGAGCTTTATAGTGAAGGTGACCAAACCTCTAATGCCATAGTTCAGATTGAAGGGATGTGTCACAAGACATGACACCCAGCAGACTTCCTCCAACCTGATATGATGAATCAACTCGAAACCCAAGAGTGAAAGCATCTTTAAAATTCTTTTTCTATACATGTAACTTGCCATCGATGAAGGCCACCTTGTCGCCTTTGTCTTCCATTGTCGAAATGGACACTAGGTTCTTTTTCAGATCAGGTACATATAGGACTTCTTGCAAATGAATTGCATTAACCTGATTCAATTGAAGAGTGACATTCCCTATGCATTTTACAAGATATTTTGAGTTGTCCCCAATAACAATTTCCAAGTTGGTCTCCTTCTCTATCAGATTAGAGAGAGCTTCTTTGTAACCAGTGAAGTGCCTTGAAGCACCACTATCAATAAGCCAATTTCCCAGCGAGTCCGGGGGAGCAGTAGTAGAGAGGGTCGCTGGTAGATAATATTCATCTTGCTTATTGTTAACAACGTTACATTCATAGCTGGAGTTTCTTGCCTTCTTCGAGGGTTGACCACTTCCTTGATTTCCGACATTCCTCTTTCCATTGAACCTGCCATCCTTTGATTGCCTTGAGAGTGATTTTGATAATCGTCATGATGTGAGTCCCTTTTATCAGGGCACTCCCTTTCATAGTGGCCCATTTTGTTGCAATTGTAACATCTTCCTTTTCTTCCACCCTTCAGTCTAGCCTTTCCTTTAGATTTAGCCCCAGAATTGTTTCTCCTTTTAGCATGAGAGGAGAATGCAGCGGGATTGCCTCTAAGTCCAAGCATTTCCTGCTCTTCCATCCTTGTTTCTTCTTGAATGCATCTCGCCATTAGTTCCGCAAATCCAAGGACTACATTATTGTTGAGAAGAGTGGTTCTAAATATGTACCATTCAGATGGGAGATAGGAGATCATTCTTCATCTCGGTGATCCTTAAGAAGTATGCTTGCATACTCTCATCTTTTCCCTTCGTAATTTCCTTCAGCTTATTTCTAAGGAACAAAACTTGATTTGCATCATTAACTTTAAATAAGCTTACCAGTCTATCGTAGATTTCCTTAGAGGTGGTCAACACGAAACATACGCCACCAAATGTTTGTCGATAGAGTCCCGGATGGATTTCTTTGCTTTGACTGCTCCCCTGGTCCACTTGTTCCTCGCAGCAACGGATGCATTTGATGGAGGCTCAATGATTTTGCCTCTCACATGGTCCAACACTTCCTGCTCTTCTAATGTCAGATCGAGAGACATCTTCCATCCGTGATAGCCAGACTTCTTGCGGAGCTTGTCTTCAGTAGGGAAGTGTGATGAGGACCCCATGAAGTCTTTGAGATAGCTTCAACAGCCTTTGGTGATTGCTCTTGCTCTTGCTCTTGCTCTTGCTCTTGTTTGGGCTTTGTCTTCACCTCAGCGCCGATTCCATGTTAATTTATGGTATGTTCTATGCTGAGTGCAGTTTACTTTGATTTCTTCTTATTAGCCACTGTTTAGCAATCACATAAACATAAAGTAAGATGTTGATAGAACATTAATGGATCGACGGAAAACAAGCGAAGACAAGAGACATAAGATGTGGCGGCCAGCCACGGACAAACCCCAATGTAGGGAAACCCTTTGATCAATTTTTCTTTAATCTTCAATAGTTCAGCAGAGAGAAATAGTACAAATTTAGAAATCTATAATTTTATGACAATAGTAGTGAACCCTAACCAGCATATTCAAATTTCGTCAAAGGTGAAATTGACCTTCAATATATTTGGTCAATTTCCCGGTCATCTAGTCTTCCAATAGCAAGAAGAAGCAGCCCTCAAACAGCCCAAAAAAACACAGTGAAACAGCAGTCAACTGTAATCAGCCTGCTGCCCCAAACTAGGGTAGTCAACCCTAGTCAAATCGTAGGTCATGATGTCTTGGTTTTTGTGCCAGAATTTGCGGCCTACCTAGGAGAGGCAGCCACACCAAAACCGCAGCCCTAAATTGCCCACGCTAGTCAACGCTAGTCAAAGAGATGACCTGCTACTTCTACGTCCTCCAAAATTGCGTCTTCCTTGCCTCCTTGTTGCGTCCTTCTTCTCCCACATTGGTTGCTCCTTGTTAACCCAATGCTAAGAAGAGACAGAGAAGAATGAGTGAGATGAGATGGTGAAATAGTGCCTCCACCTATCTTCTATTTATATGAGATGTTGAACTTGTGTGCCACACATTTAGCTGCTAGCTGACCTTGACAATTTGTCAAGTAATTACAAATAAATCCATATCTCCATAAATACTTGTCGAAATATGATGATCGTTAGAACAATCCTACACCTCTCGACGAGAGGAATCTAGGAAAAATATCAGTTGCCATAAATAAGATGATCCACATGGAGTTTGGCCCTAGTTGCCAATTTTAACAGTAATTAACAAGTAGAAGAAATAAACTAGAAGAATACAGATAAAATTTCTAATGGATAAACTTAGAAATTTCAACAAGTTGTAGGTTCGAGATGGATTTACAAGGTCAAGTATGTTGCTGATGGCAGTGTGGAAAATTACAAAGGCAGGTTCGTGGCTAAGGGATAAGCTCAAAAGGAAGGGATAGACTACCAAGACACCTTCGCCCCAGTAACCAAGTATACTTCTATTAGATCTATGATATCCCTTGCAGCATAAATGGGGTGGGAGATTCAGAGGGGTGAGGGAGTGACGCAGAGGCTCCCAAAGGTTGCGCAATGCCTTAGAGGGCTAATGCAGAGGCCAGAAGGGCGAGCACTGAGCTTCAGTTGTGCCAGAGAGGGTTTCGCGGGACAGGTTTTCTGAATACCTGTTTCCGGATATAGAGGTATTGTTGTCGTGTATTTTTCTTTGTCGGTTGAGCCAGATTAGGCACCCAGATGTACTCAGATAGACTGCATAATAATATAACCCTCCAAATAGCTGCACCGGTTTTCCTACATTGGGTTTTTCCAGGGACATTGGTCCAAAAATAACAGTGTCACTTGTGTGCTTGTTTTCTTTCAGTTGATGATTTGTAGATGTTGATACTGTACTTGTGATTATTTTTAGTATTTACATGGTAAATAACTTGCTAAGTAATTAAACAAGTAGGAATAAATAAAATAGATAGTACAGGAAAAATTTCCAACGGTTTAAACTTAGAAATTCCAACATAAATAACTTGTTTGTAATTAACAAATAGGAGAAATAAACCAGAAGAATACAGATAAAATTTCTAATGGATAGACTTAGAAATTTCAACAACTTGTAGGTCCGAGGTGGATTTACAAGATCAAGTATGCTACAGATGGCAGTGTGGAAAAATACAAAGGCAGGTTCGTGGCTAAGGGGTATGCTCAGAAGGAATGGATAGACTACGAAGAAACCTTCGCCCTAGTAGCCAAGTATACTTCTATTAGATCTGTGATATCCCTTGCAGCGCAGATGGGGTGGGAGATCGAGAGGGTAGAGGGAGTGACGCAGAGGCTCCCAGAGGTTGCGCAGTGCCTCAGGGGGCTGACGCAGAGGGTCCTGGGGCTGACGTAGTTCAGTAGGAGGCTGATGCAGAGGCCAAAAGTGTCAACGCTGAGCTTCAGTTGTATCGGAGAGGGTTTCACGGGACAATTTTCTGAATACCTATTTCCAGATATAGAGGTATTGTTTCCGTGTATTTTTCTCTATCGAGTGAGCCAGATTAGGCACCCAAATGTACTCAGATAGACTGCATAATAACATAACCCTCTGAATAGATGCACCAGTTTTCCTGCATCGGGTTTTTCTGGGGACATTGGTCAAAAAATAATGGTGTCACTTGTGTGCTTGTTTTCTTTCAGTTGATGGATTGTAGATGTTGATACTGTACTTGTGTTTATTTTTAGTATTTACATGGTAAATAACTTGTTAAGTAATTAAACAAGTAGGAAGAAATAAACCAAATAGCATATGAAGAATTTCTAATGGGTTAAACTTAGAAATTCCAACATAAATAACTTGTTAGTACTTAACAAGTAGGAGAAATAAACCAAAAGAATACAGATAAAATTTCTAACGAATAGACTTAGAAATTTCAACAAGTTGTAGGTTCGAGATGGATTTACAAGGTCAAGTATGCTGCAGATGGCAGTGTGGAAAATACAAAGACAAGTTCGTGGCTAAGGGGTATGCTCAGAAGGAAGGGATAGACTACGAAAAAACCTTCGCCCTAGTAGCCAGGTATGCTTCTATTAGATCTATGATATCCCTTGCAGCACAAATGGGGTGGGAAATTCCCCAGATGGACATCAAGACTGCGTTCTTGAATGGGGTGATAGATGAAGAAGTATACGTTGAACAACCAAAGGATTTTGAGACACATGAGAAGAAAACTCATGTATGTAGGCTGAAGAAAGCCTTCTATGGGCTTAAACAAGCACCTAGAGCATGGTACGGTCGGATTGATGGTTACTTGCAGAAGATGGGATTCGTCAAAAGTGACTATAGAGAATGAACTTCTAATTCTGGTGTTATATGTGTGTGACCCTTTTCTGACAGGTTCATCTAGGTTCATCAAAGGTTGCACGAAAAACCTAGCTATAGAATTTGACATGAAGGATTTGGGACGGATGCATTATTTTCTGGGGTTGGAAGTTTAGCAGCAGAAGGATGAAATTTTCCTTTGACAAGGGAGATACTCTACAAAAATTTTAAAGAGGTTCAGAATGCAGGACTGTAGACCCATGGCTACTCCAATGATCACCAACTGAAAGAAGATTGATGTGTCTGAAGATAAAGAAATAGATCCCACCTTGTACAGGCAGATCATAGAGTCCCTGAGGTATCTGGTCAACACCAGGACAACACCCATAGTCAGTTCATGGTGGAACCGAAGAGGGCACATTGGGTAGTAGCCAAGCATGTTCTCAGATATATACGAGGAACAATCGAGCATGGATTACTGTACACCCAAGGTAATGATATCAAACTGAGTGGGTTCAATGACATAGATTGGGCTGGAAGTTCAGTAGATCGAAAAAGTACCACTACGTACTGTTTCAACAATGGATTAGAAATGGCCTCCTGATGCATTAGGAAATAGAAGTTTGTAGCTCTGAGCTCAGCTGAAGCTGAATATATGGCGGTTAACACATCATCGTGTGAAGCCATATGGCTTAGAAAGTTGCTTGTGAATCTATTCAGGAGAAGGATGGAAGCGACCAACATTTTGTGTGATAATCAGAGTTGCATCAAGCTCTCTGAGAATCCTATTTTTCATGATTAGTCGAAGTGTTGATTTGGTGGAGAGGTTGGGGCACATGAGATCTCTAATACCCAGAAAAGGTTTGGGCAGATTCTAAACAGATCAAGAGATATTAAAATAATTAATATTTTTAATGGAGTCCCTAAGCCTAAACTTAGGGAAAATAAAATATTAATGTATTAATATGAATCTGTGTTAGAATGGTCCAAAACACATGGATCAAGCCAGATCTAATCTTAGTCGTTGATTAGGGACTTAATCTCGGCCGTTAAGATGTCAACAGGAAAAGTATAAGAGGAGGCTTGAGGGTCACTTGGAGAGCACACCAAATGATCGGTCATTCTATTCTCTAGAGCGGGGTTTGCTAAGAGAGATAGAATCTGTAATCGGAGAGCAGCTGAGGGGCATTGAGTACAGAGAGACAGAGAGGCAGAAATAGTGTCGAGAGAGCAGTAGAGCAGCCTGAGAGAGTGATGCAAGAGTAGCAAGTGCTCACGCAGAGGTAGCTAAGTGTTGCACAGAGCACTAGAGAAGCCAGCGTAGCTGACGCAGAGGGTGAGAGCGTTGAGGCAGGGCCACTTGGGGCTGACACAGGGCCAGCGCTAGGCAAGGAGAGGCTGACGCAGTCCAAATAGGTAGACGTTGGGGTTTCTAGTGCAGATTTGTGTTGAGTAGTTGTCCGAAGGATTATCCGAGGTTTCAGTGAGGAGATTTGTTAGAAACTGAGAGGTATTACTGCCAAGGAAATTCTCTATTGGGTAGGCTAGTTTCGGCACCCAGATTGTACTCTGATATTGCTTAATAAGAAAACCCTCAAATAGTTGCACCAATTTTCCCACATTGGGTTTCTCCGGGGACATTAGTCCAAAAATAATGGTGTCATCAGTGTGTTTATTTCTGTTTCTTTTCGCTGCTGATATGTAATATGTTGAGCATGCACTAGTTTTTATTTTAAGTATTTACATTGTAAAAAACTTGTTAAGGAAAATAACAAGTAGGTAGGAATAAGTCAGATAAAGTGCATGGAGGGTTTCTAACTGAGTAAACTTAGAAACTTCAACACGAAGCACATTAACATCAACTGTCACTTTATCAAAGACTGTGTCAAGCGAGGTGTTGTACAGTTACAGTACATTCCGACAGGAGAACAGGTGGCAGACATTCTCACCAAGGCTCTAGGAAGAACAAAGTTTGTTTATTTCAGGGAGAAGATGGGGATGATTGAGAATCCATTTTAGTAGCAGAAACTGATAATGCAGTACTTAAGAGGGAGTTGCACTACAGATGTAGTAGTGACAGTGGCAGTGTCATGGGCAGCAGCGCAGTAGACCGAGCATCAGCAATGCAGAGGACTGATGTCGTGGATCAATGTGATACTTCTACTAAGAAGTGTTGCTAGAGTACATTCCTCGCTAAGAGGGAGTGTTGATTTTTGGGTAGCATTGGATGTGCTCTAGCTTCGAAATTTTGTGGAGGGGCTAGAACGCACAAGATTGCCAAGACCCAGAAATCATTTGGAGAAATTCCACCCAGAGTGCATGTTATTCAAATAATTAATTATTTTTAATGGTGCCTAAGTTAAAACTTAGGAAATTAAAATAATTAAAGTGAATTATTGTAAATATGGGTGAGAAGCTCCTAAGAGACGAAGATCAAGTCTAATTTAATCTTAGTCGTTGATTAAAGATTAGATCACGGTCGTTGATATCTCGTTGATATCTCAACAGGAAAAGTATAAATGAAGACTTGAGTCATTTGGAGACACACCGGGCAATTACTCAGTGACCCGAGGGAAATTGATTCTCAAGAAGTAACAGTTCGATTTCAGAGGGAGAGTTGCAGGGAGAAGGAAGAGGAGGGTATCAGCATCAGTTGGAGACTGAGGAGGAGGGGACACAGTGCATTAGAGGGGCAATGTAGAGGGACAGCGCAACAAGGGACACAGTCCTCACGCAAAGATGACGCAGAGGTGACGCAGTGGAGGTTGGAGGATCTCTTGAGTGTCAGAATTTCTCCAAAGGGTGGAGGAAAATTATCTCATGTGTTTCCACAAAGGTTTCTCTATGTTTTGCAAATCATTTCTTGTAAAAAGACTGTTGCTGAAGAATAATAAAAAAACCCTCATCTGCTGCACCAGTTTTTCCGCATTGAGTTTTTTTGGGGACTATTGTCCAAAAACAACTATGTTGATGTGATTGATTCTTGTGCTTGTATTTCACTATTCTTTTCTCTATGCTATTATGTGACAACTACAGTAGATTTTACTTTGATGTTCACTGAAGGGTTTTGTAAATAACTTATTGTGGAAAATAAGTAGGAGAAATAAATCAATTATTGCAGTAGAATTTCATGTTATAAATTTTCACACTAGTTCCTAGGTCACCCCCCATGCCCTTAGCCATCAAACCTAGAAGACCTTGACATCATTGGCCCCATCAGCCCATCTCCCTCTCTCATTCTCTCTCTCTATCTCTCTTAACAAGTTCTTTTCTTTCATTGTCCACCTTTCCAGTCTTGGAGAAACTTACTATTTTTTATATCATCCTACCTTCATCACGGTTTTATACATATATGTATGTTTCTCTATTTGTATTATTTTTGGCCTTTTCTAGGAGTTGCGCTAGCATTTCCGCATTGTGTTCATACTGGTTTTACTCTTCAGTCCCACTGACCTACATTTGTGGTCATTTGTCAGTCATTGCTAAAATTATCTTATCTTATGATATGATCAATCCCAAAACATTACTCAAATTGTGGCATTACCTAGAAGTCCATATCTTAAATGTTGAGGAAAAAGATCAACCGATTTTTTAACTGTCAGCACATGAGCAAAGATTTAATAGGAAGAAAAATGATTAAAAAGAAGAAATCCTTTGTTTCAAAGTAGAGATAGTGATCCTTCATCCAATCAACAGAAAGATGGAAGCCATTAAGAACATCCCTGGGTTAATGCCTATCAAGAAAACAGTTTTCATACCAATAACAACAGAAATGAACCATACAATAAGTGGAAAATCAGAGATGTGCCTTATATGAGTTCTGCTGGAAAACTTACACGACTGATATTTATCATATACTCATAAATATACTGGGGCAAAACATCAATAAATTGTACAGGTAGTTGCACCATTTTTGTGCTAAGCACTACCACCACCCTAAGCAAGGCACAAGTGATGTCAAGAGGTGGATTATGGACCTGCAATTTCAACGAAGTAGTTACAAAGCATCAGCAAGACATTGTTATCAATCGTATTGAGATATACTATGATAATCTTATTAATATATAACGAACAACCACAAACTTAGGTCATTCGTGAATACTATATTCAAGAGGAATTAAAAAACTAGAGATTCTTGAGACACCAACTTTGTTGACATCATCTGAACATTTTCCACAAGTTCATAAAGAGAGAGATCCTGAATAATGAAAAATAATAAAACTTACACAATCTAGGTATGATTGCCATAACTACCAATATCTGGGATAGAAGCACAATAAGTCCTTTTAACTAAAGGATTTTTTATATCAATGTAGCTAGGAATAGAAAGAAAATAATATTTGCAATAGACTTACAAGCCCTTGAAAGATTGTAGGCTGCACAAGATGCAACACAAGACTTTCATCACCCATTTCAGAGAGACATAAACAAACAATGCGGGTAACAGCCTTGTATCTTGCAATCCCCAGACCCAGAGCTCTCTCACTTTCCTTACTTTCAAAAGATACTAGTGGATTATCTGAGAAGACATCAATAATCATGAAAAACAAAAAGATAATGTCAGATCTATAAACAAACTCAGGCTAATGTTCTTAAAAAGTAAAGGACAAATAGAATAAAGCCAAGTCATAAAAGCAATAAGCATGTACGAAAAGATAAAAAACAAATGAGAAAATAGAATTCAAAATTAGAACTCAACACTTCACTATGACATCTACTAGTATCTGCATCTTAAAATGAAACAAGTGTTGATTTATGGTAGCATCGGATGTGCTCTAGCCATGAAAATTGGTGGAGAGGCTAACGCACATAAGATCTCCAAAACCCAAAAATCGCTTTGGGAAATTCCATCCAGTTGGAGAGATATTAAAATAATTAATATTTTTAATGGAGCTCCTAAGTCTAAACTTAGGAAAATTAAAATATTAATGGGTATTAATATAAAACTGGGTGAGAAGGTTCTAAATAATGAGGATCAAGCCAAAACTAATCTTAGTCGTTGATTAAGGACTTAATCAATGACTAAAGTATAAGAGGAGGCTTGATGGTCAGTTGGAGAAAGACCAACAGATACTTAGTATCTCAACGAAAACTGATTCTCAAATAGAAGGAGATCGATTTTCAGAGGGAGAATTGCAGGGTGCAGGAAGAAGGAGGATTAGCAGCAGTCAGGGGAGCTCAAAAGAAGTGACACAGGGACTCCGAGAGACAGCGCAAAGGGAGACACAGATCAGAGAGACGCAGGGATGACGCAGAGAGGGACTAGAGCCACGCAGAATGACGCAGGGATAACGCAGTAGTGAAAGGAAGCTCTCCAAGGTGTCAGAAAGTTTTGAAGAAAAGTCTCAGGTGTTTTCTCCCAGTGTCTATGTAAATTTTTCTGTAAAAGTGATTGTTGTTGAAGATTAATAAAACCCTCCTCTACTGCACTGCTTTTCCTGCATTTGGGTTTTCCGGGGACAATTGTCCAAAACTAACTATGTTGATATGATTGATTCTGGTGCATATATTTATTTTTGTATAATGGTGTGATATTTGTTGTAGAATTTAATTTAATATTTACAGAAGGGATTTCATAAATAACTTATTGGGAATAATAAGTAGGTTAAATAAATCAGTTACTGCAGTAATAGAATTTCTATTTAGAAATTTTCACATGGTATGAGAGCAAAGAATCAGCGATAGAAAGGGAAAACCTATTATGGGTCAAAAGCATGATGCAAAGGCATCCACTCAAGGGGACTCATGCAAATTTTCAAAAGAATGCACAAGAGACAGAAATTAAGATTATTCTATGTTGGCTTCCAGATTGGAGAAGAAGTTGCTTGCGTAGCAAGCTCTACCTCCTCAGGGGTTTGGTATATAGATAGTGGAGCTTCCAAGCATATGACAGGAATCTGAGAATGTTTTTCAGATTGTCAAGAAGAAAGAATGAATTTTCAGATCACCATGGGGAATAATGCAAAGTGTACTCCAGTAGGGAAAGGTACTATAGTTTTTCAAACAGAAACTGGAGAGTGGTTTCGAGCTACCAATGTGTTGCATGTGCTAGGACTGGAGATGGACTTACTTTCTGTATCTCAACTTCAAAGCAAGGACTATGACGTTTTCTTCATTAAGGAGAAAGTATACGTCAAACACCCGAGCTAGAAAAAGAAGGTCTAGATCGGAATCAGAAGTAACAGGCTATATAGGTTGCAGATAGAATCACCAATGGCACCGATAGGTAATAATGCAAACAAGGATTTGAATGAACTATGGCACAGAAGGATGGGACATTTGCACCATGGGGCTCTGAGAATTCTCAAAAAACCTGTAACAGGTGTTCCAGATCTTAGTACTGAACAAGGTGATTGTTGATTTGGGGTAGCATCGGATGTGCTCTAGCCACAAAATTTGGTGGAGAGGTTGGGGCACATGAAATCTCCAATACCCAAAAAGGGTTTGGGAAGATTCTAAACAATTCAGGAGATATTAAAATAATTAATATTTTTAATGGAGTCCCTAAGTCTAAACTTAGGGAAATTAAAATATTAATGTGAATTAATATGAAACTATGTTAGAATGGTCCAAAAGACATGGATCAAGCCATATGTAATCTTAGCCATTGATTAGGGGTTTAATCTCGGTTGTTGATATTTCAACGAGAAAAGTATAAGAGGAGGCTTGAGGGTCACTTGGAGAGCACACCAGAGTGATCAGTCATTCTATTCTCTAGAGCGAGGTTTGCTAAGAGAGATAGAATCAGTCATCAGAGTTGCAGCTAAGGGGCATTGAGTACAGAGAGCCAAAGATAGTGTCGAGAGAGTAGTGCAGTAGCTGGGGAGAGTGATGTAATAGCAACCAGTTGGGTGTTGCGCAGAGCTTCAGAGAGGCCAACATTGTTGATACAGAGGGCCAAAAAGCTGACGCAGTGCCTCCTAAGGCTGACGCAGTCCGGAAAGGCAGACGTTGGGGTTTCTAGGGCAGATTGGAACTGAGGAGCTGTGGGAATGTGTTTTTAGGGTTTCAGCAGGGATATTTGTCTCAAACTGAGACGTATTACTGCCAAGGAAATTCCTAGTTGGGTAAGCCGGATTTGGCACCTAGATTGTACTTTGATATTGCTTAATAAGAAAACCCGCAGATAGCTGCACCAGTTTTTCCACATTGGGTTTTTCCGGGAACATTGGTGCAAAAATAACGGTGTCATTTGGTGTGATTATTTATGTTTCCTTCACTTGTTGATCTGTAATATGTTGAGCATGCACTAGTGTTTATTTTCAGTATTTACATTGTAAATAACTTGTTAAGTAATAGAACAAGTAGGTAGGAATAAATCAGATAAAGTGCATGGAGACTTTCTAACTAGTAGACTTAGAAACTTCAACAATAATGTATGCAAAGGGTGTGCTCTGGGCAAGTATGCCAAAGCAACATTTCCAAGAAGTAACAATAGGGCCAAGAGCGTACTAGGATTGATACACTCAGACATCTGCAGAACGATGTTCACAAAAGCTCTTAGCGGTGTTGAATACTTCATCACCTTCATCGATGAACATTCTAGGAAGACTTGGATCTACTTTTTGAAAACCAAAGATGAGATTTTCGGTCGATTCAAAGAGCTCAAGGCTTTATTGGAGAATCCGACAGGAAAGAATATAAAAGTGCTGCGCTTAGACAATGGTGGAGAGTATGTTGACAAGGACTTCACCGATTTTTGCGCTAGGGAGGACATCAGAAGAGAGTGGATAGCTCCCTACAATTCAGAGCAAAATGGAGTAGTAGAAAGGAAGAACAACACTATTGTGGAAGCAGCTAGGGCAATGATGTATGATTAGGATATGCCAAAATTCTTGTGGGCAGAAGCACGCAGCACGACAGTCTATGTCCAGAATAGAACTTGTCATAGGGCATTGGGCAAGATTACTCCAGAGCAGGTCTTCAATGAGAAGACACCTGAAGTTAGTCATTTTAGGATATTTGAGAGTTTAGCATATTGTCGTATACCCGAGGAGAAGAGGAACAAGTTAGATCATTGATCCAGGTGGATATTGGTGGCCACCCACTAATTCCACGTGGATCCCCTCTAGTGCTTCTTTTAGTTCTTTCAGTTTCCTTAATTATAGCACAGTTTTACTAATTTTAGCAGTTTTTCGGGTCCTAAATTTCCGAAGCCGTTTTGAGGCCCTAAACGACGTTTTTTCTGTTTAAAAAATCGTCTTTTTCCGTCATAGTCCTCGGAGAATCTTTCCAACGGGTATCATGCACGTCCAACGGAAGAAAAGACGACAATTCGCGACACCCGGAGTTAATGTACCAACTTACCCAAAAACAGGCCCACAATTTGGCGTTTCATCTTCCAGGGTTAGGTTTTTGGAATGTGAAGGGTTTTCCATTGTTTCTCAACAATAAATAGGCCTTCGAGCCTCATTGTAACACAGTTCAGAGGCATGTAGCCACATATCTCTTCTCAGAGATAAGCTATCATCGTTTCCAATGTTTCCCATATGTGATATTTTGATTTTGTATGAATTTTTCAATAGTACGGCTATCATCTTTTCCTGTAAAAAACATCTTGCTAGACGACACCAAAAAAAATCACTTACTTGGCGAAAATTTAAAGTGGCCACAGTTTAGTCAATATTGCTCAGAATCTTTATTATGACCTATTTTTGGAAATGGAATGACCATTCTGCATCTTCCCGTGTGATAGAAATCCCGATCTAGGCACTGGAATTTCAGATCGGCGCTGCAACTCTCCCGTTGTCACCAAAAATTCTAAAAAAAACGTTGATTTTAAATCAGCGATATCTCTCTCATTCGGACTCTGATTCGACTGATTTTTTTTTAATTTGGGTATTTTTTCACAAGCAATCCAAATCTGCAATTAGATTTTGCACCAGAACGTACAGATCTGCGCCACAAACTCGCTGCCCAAAAATGTCTGCAACAGCACTGATTTTTAAATTAGCGAGATCTCCTTCATCGGGACTCCGATTCGGCCGATTTTTTTTTCAAACTGAGTATTTTTTCACCAACAACCCAGATCTACAATTAGATTCTTCAGATTTTGCCCCAAAATGGACAGATCTGATCTGCAAATTCATCGCCCCGAAAAATGTCTACAACACCACTGATTTTTAGATCAACGATATCTCCTTCATCCGGACTCCGATTCGGCAGACTTTTTTTTTGAACTTGGGTATTATTATACAAAGAATCCAAATCTGCATTTAGATTTTGCAGATTTTGCCCAAAAACGTACAGACCTGATATGCAAACTCACCACCCCAGAAAGTTCTTACAGAAAATAAAATAAACATTCTCCACTTTTGCCCAAGAAAGTGCTCTGATACCACTTGTTATAGATCTGATATGAAAGTGTAAGATAATAGAAATAAACCCAAGAAATAACAAGATCTGAATATAGATAGAAATGCTTCTTTATTGATATCAAACCCTTAAGGTAGGGCAACACCGTACATTCACTCCTTAAGGAAGGAGAACACTCCACAAGCCATATGCCTATTCATACAATAATCCTTCACATCTCTCAATGGGGAGTCTCTAGCCTCTATATAAGCCTCATACATACAATACCATGGGTCAATACCATGGTGGTTCCCTCAATACCATTTATCTAATACCATGGGCCCATTACATTATTACTAACTACTTGTGGTCCCTTACATGATACGGGTTAACCACCTTATTTATTACTATGGCCCATCCCATTATTACATTATTCCCTTGAGTACCTCCCTTTCTACTCCATATTATCCCCCCTAGGTATACTACATTAGACTTCTCTTGGAAGGTGTTAAGGTTAAGAAAGAAGATGGTAGTCTTATCTATTCCATTCTTACTAAGTTAGGACCAGCCTACTCTATGTTTTTTTCCACCTTCCATTCTACTACAGAAGGCTTTATTTCTCAAGGACAAGACTACAAGTCCCCTCTTTTGATGCCTTTTGTGATTATTTAATAAGAGAACAAGAAAATCTCTTATATCTTGGTCTTCTTAATCTTGGAAACTCTTCTAAGAAAGCCTTAGCCGCCCAGCAGCAACCAAATTCAAAGAATCCTAAAAAGCAGTATCCTAAAAAGAATGGTCCTAAACCAAACAAGGGTCCTAAGCAATTTCAGTCTCAAAATGAAAAATCATGTCAACAAAATGATAAGACAAATAAAAACAAAGGGAAGAACACTGATAGACATTGCCACTTTTGTAATCGAGATGGCCACTTAGAATCCAAATGCTTTAAAAAGATGGAAGCCTTGGAAGCAGCAATGAAGACGCATAACATCCATTTGGAGAACTCTTCAACTTCAACTTCATCTTCAGGAATGGCACTTTCTGCATGTGGTTGTCAAGCATCTCGATCTGGCTATGCACTAAATGTATCTTCTTCCTCTCATTCTCATAGTGGCTCATTGATTCTGGAGCTTCTTATCACATGGCCAAAAACAAAGCCATGTTTTCTTCTTTAAATGATTGTAACACCAAAAATATATATGTTGGTGATGATAGATCTCTTAGTGTTGTAGGGGCTGAAACTGTTCATCTAGACAATGGTCAATTTAATGATGTATTATGTGTTCCAACCTTATCCTGCAACCTTCTATTTATATATCAAATAACTCATTCAGGTGAAGGTAAAATCGTTGAATTTTCACCTCACGGTCTTGTAATTAAGGACTGAATAGATCGTAGACAGATTTTAGCTACTAGCATTGCTGATGATTCTACAAGGTTGTATAAGTTTAACAACTTTGGGTCATCAAATCTTCCCTCGGTATTTGTTGCTCATAATGATGAAGTGAGCAAACTTTGGCATGAGCGATTTGGTCACTTAAACTATCGCTCCCTTCAGAATCTATGTAAAGAAAATATGGTGACACGTCTTCCAATGGTATCTTGCAGAGATGGTGTTTGCTCTGGATGTGTACTCGAAAAACATCATCAAGATAGTTTTGAAAAATGTGCCTCTTGGCATGCCTCAGCACCTTTATAGCTTGTGCATGGTGATTTATGTGGTCCACTTCCAGTTGTTTCATTCTCTGGCTACAAGTATTTCTTAACTTTCATTGCCGATTTCTCCAGATGCACTTGGGTATACTTCTTAAAACTCAGGAGTGAAGTATTTAACATGTTCTTGGCCTTTAAGGCCTTTGTTGAAAAACAATCTGGACATCAAATTCTTACGCTAAGATCTGATAATGGCAGAGAATATGTTAACAACAAATTCATCAACTTTTTCACTGAGAATGGAATTAAAATGCACATACTGTTCCATATACTCCACAACAAAATGGTGTAGCTGAAAGGAAGAATCGCACCTTAAAGGAAATGGCTAATTGTATGCTTCAATCTAAAGGACTTAGTCTTAATTTCTGGGCAGAAGCAATTAACTTTGCAAATTACATAATAAATCGCACCCCTACTAAGCTTTTAAGCTCAATTAAACCAAATGTAAGTCACTTTCGTGTTTTTGGAAGTGAAGCATGGGCCCATATTCCAGATGAAAAACATAAAGCTTTAGAACCTAAGAGTGAAAAATGTATTTTTGTTTGATATTCTAAAGATGTCAAAGGATATAGACTTATTCCAACTAGTCCAAAAATGTTATCATTAGAAGAGATGTAAAGTTTGCTGAAAATATATCGAACTACGACCCTAGTTCAGCGGATATGCCAGCTCCCTCTATCCCTTCTACTTCTGAAAATATTTCTTCTTCAGATGATGACAATCCTCCCCCACCTTCTCAGGATCCTCCTTCAGCTCCTCAGCTTCCAAAATGGGTCTATGCTACTCGAGATGCAGCAGGTGCTCTTGTCGGTGATCCTACAGATCAGCGACGTACACGTTCTTAGTTCGATAGAGCCTCTTCTTTACTAGCTCAAGCTTCAGCGAATTATAATCCTGACACCTTTGCAGAAGCTTCGGGCCATCCAGATTGGGGCGCAGCTATGAATGAAGAATATCGTTCATTATTGGCAAATGATACATGGGATCTTGTTCCTCTTCCAAAGGGACGAAAACTTGTTAGATGCAAATGGGCTTACAGAACCAAGTATGGACCAGATGGAAAAGTTGATAAACATAAAGCTCGTCTTGTTGCTAAGTGTTTTTCATAAGTTGAAGACATTGACTATACTGAAGCCTACTCCCCATTTCCAAAATGAACTCTATCCACCTTGTTCTTTCCCTTGCTACCTCTTTCAAATGGGAAGTTCATCAGATGGATGTTAAATTTGCCTTTTTGCATGGGGACTTGCATGAAGAAATCTATATGGAACAACCTACTGGCTTCATACAAACAGACTCCAGCCTTCTATGTTGGCTTAAGAAATCCCTTTATGGTCTCTAGCAAGCCCCTCGGGCTTGGTATGCCAAAATGGATAGCTTTTTTTTTGAAACTGGCTTTTCTAGGTGTCATTCTGACAACACTGTCTACACCAAGAAAGTGCGCAAGTCTCTTATCATTCTTGTACTTTATGTTGATGATCTTATCCTTACTAGTAGTGATTCCAACCTTATAAACCATGTGAAGTCCGGCCTTAAAAAGAAGCTTGAAATGACAGACTTAAGACACATTATTTTCTTGTTCTTCAAGTCTTGCAATCCAAGGAAGGTATTTGCCTTTCCCAGTCCAAATATGCCTGTGATCTTCTATGCCATTTTCACATGGAAGACTGTAAGCCAGCCCCTTCTCCATTTCAGTGTGAAGCCAAACTTTCACTCACTTGTACTTCCCTTGAAGTTGATGCTACCTTACACTGTCAACTTGTAGGAAAACTTTTGTATCTGACCCATACTCGTCTTGGCCTTTCCTTTGTTGTTGGCCTTATTGCTCAGTTTATGCAAAAACCCACATGAAAGTCATTGGAAAGCAGCTAAAAGAATACTTTGTTATGTTCGAGGTACAGTTCAGTTTGTGATTCATTACAGTGCAGAAGCATCTCCTCTATTGGTTGGTTTCACTGATTCCGATTGGGCTGGTGACCCTGATGATCGGAAGTCTACAACACGTTATGTGTTCACTCTTGGTTCAGGACCTATTACATGGGCTTGCAAGAAACAAAGTGCCATTTCTCTTTCTTCAGTAGAAGCAAAGTATCGTGGTGTCGTAGAAGCTAGTATGGAAGCCTTGTGGCTTCGTTAGATCCTGTCGGAGTTTGGCTTTCAGCAGCAGCATCCGACTACACTTTCGTGTGATAATCAAAGTGCCATTCAACTATGCAAATATGTAGTCCAACATCAGCGTAGCAAACACATTGAACTACACATGCACTTCATTAGAAAGCTCATTCATGACCATGTTTTTGAAGTGCAATATTGTTCAATAGATGATCAAGTTGCAGACATTTTTACAAAGGCTCTCAGAGAGGCGAAGTTTACTAAACTTCGATTTATGGTTGGAGTTCAGGAAGTTGTCACTAAGGGAGGATAGGCCCTAACGCCTCTTTCCTTCTCCTATTGTGTCATATTTGTACATCCTTCAATCCTATCCCAAGTTGTTCTTAAGGGGGAATGTTAGGATATTTCGACACATAGGAAATAGTTAAGTATAACTTGGTCTAGTGTAGAGTTAGGTAAAGTGTGTTTTTTTACTATGTACTTTTGTAACTTACAATCTGACGGTCACGATATGTTCTAGACATGAAGTGATCTGACAGTTCATTCGCTCTTTGGTATTACCAATACTTGATCCGTGGCTTAACACCCGATTGATCCATGATCTCTACTTAAAGAGCATGGAGGGTCATTTGTAGGGTAACCGTTCATGAGAGAAGCTTATGTAAATTTTCATTCTTTTATTAATAAATTCCCTGAAGTGGCTGCATTGGCTTAGATCATGGACTATTTCCCTCTTTGAAGGTTTTAACCACATCAAGAATACTGGTGTATTGATCTGTGATCTATTTGTGAGCGGTGTCCTTTAGTGTTCTGTCTGAGGAACTTACCCTGTAAATTCCTACAGGTACAGTGTCGGAGGACCAGCGCAAAGATCAGAGAGCCAAATGCAAAGCCACTCAGAAAGACGCAGAGGTAGCTAGACCGCACAGTAACTGGAGGGCCTGCGTGGTTGACGCAAAGAGGCCAAGTGCTGACGCAATGAGGCAGAGTGCTGACACAGAGTGTCTGGGAGCTGCGCAGAGGATAGTTGGATTGACGTTGAGCCTAGGGGAAGCGTTAGAGGATTTATCTCTGTTGGATGAGCCAGTTCGGCACCCTAGTTGTACTCAAGAAAAGATGATTAATAAAATCCTGCTCTGTTGCACCGGTTTTCCTACATTGGGTTTTTCCGAGGGACAGTTGTCCAAAAATAACTGTGTTGATGTGTTTGGTTTTTGTGCATGTATTTGTTTCTGTATAACGGTGTGATATCTGCAGTAGAATTTATTTTAATAATTACTGAAGGGATTTCGTAAATAAATTATTGGAAAATAAGTAGGTAAAATAAATCAATTGTTGCAGTAATAGAATTTTCACACAGTCAAGCATGAACTATTGTACACCAGATGCAATGACATCAAGCTGAGTGGGTTCACTAACATAGATTGGGCTGGAAGTTCAGTAGATCGGAAAAGTACCACTAGGTACTGTTTCAGCATTGGATTGGGGATGACTTCCTGGTGCAGTAGGAAACAGAAATCCGTAGCTTTGATCTCAACTAAAGCAGAATATATGGCAGATAACACAGCTTCGTGCAAAGCCATATGGCTTAGAAAATTGCTTGTGAACCTATCAGAGTTGCATCAAGTTATCTGAGAATCCAGTATTTCAAGATCAGTCGAAGCACATTGATATCAGGTGTCACTTTGTCAAACACTGTGTCCAACGAGGAGTTGTACAGTTGAGCTACAATCTTACAGGAAATCAGGGGGCAGACATCCTCACCAAGGCCCTAGGAAGAACAAAGTTCGTTTATTTCAGGGACAAGATGGGGATGGAAAAGAATCCATTTCGGTAGCAGAAATGGATAAGTGTCAGGTGTTGCAATGCAGCAGTTAGCAGTGCAATGGGCAGCATGGGCGGCATATTAAGAGGGAGCTGCAGTACAGATGTAGCAGTGGTAGTGTCATGGGCAGCAGTATAGGAAGAAGCAATGCAGATGATGTGAGGCAGCAGGCCAAGCATTAGCACAGGGACTGGTGCGGAAGGATCAGTGTGATGTTTCAGTGGTGGAGCATTACTAGAACACATTCCTCGCCAAGAGGGAGTGTTGATTTGTTGTAGCATCGGATGTGCTCTAGCCATGAAAATCGGTGGAGAGGCTAAGGCACATTAGATCTCCAAAACCCAAAAATCGTTTTGGGAAATTCCATCCAATTGGAGATATATTAAAATAAATAATATTTTTAATAGAGCTCCTAAGTCTAAACTTAGGAGAATTAAAATATTAATGGGTATTAATATAAAATTGAGTGAGAGCCCACAGGGCTTTGGATTGACAGTGAATGGGTGTACTGTTAAGGCACTCCTTGCGATAGGTCACCGGTTCAAATCCCCCGTGGGTGCTTAGGTAGTATCATATAGAAAAAATATATATAAAACTGAGTGAGAAGGTTCTAAATGATGAGGATCAAGCCAAATCTAATCTTAGTCGTTGATTAGGGACTTAATCTCAGTCATTGAAGACACAACAGGAAAAGTATAAGAAGAGGCTTAAGGGTCAGTTGGAGAAAGACCAGCAAATACTCAGTATCTCAAGGAAAATCGATTCTCAGGAAATTGATTTTCAGAGGGAGAGTTGCAGGGTGGAGGAAGAAGGGGGATTAGTAGCAGTCAGAGGAGCTCAAAAGAAGTGACGCGGGTACTTTGAGAGAGCGCAGAGGGAGGCGCAAATCAAAGGGACACAGGGGTGACGCAGAGAGGGACCAAAGTTGCGCAGAGCCACGCAGAATGATGCAGGGTTGACGTAGTAGTGAAAGGAAGCTCTCCAGGGTATCAGAAAGTCTCGGAGAAAAGTCTTGGGTGTTTTCTCCCAGAGTCTATGTAAATTTTTCTATAAAAGCAATTGCTGCTGAAGATTAATAAAACCCTCCACTGTTGCACCGGTTTCCTCACATTGGATTTTTCCAGGGACAATTGTGCAAAAATAATTGTATTGATGTGGTTGATTCTTGTGCATATATTTATTTCTGTATAATGGTGTGATATCTGCAGTAAAATTTATTTTAATATTTACTGGAGGGATTTCATAAATAACTTACTGGGAATAATAAGTAGGTGAAATAAATCAGTTACTGCAGTAATAGAATTTTTGTTTAGAAATTTTCACAAGAAGTTGTGAATCAATAAAACCATAGTCGTGATACTCTCAAGTACTCCCCAATACTAGGACGATGGCTCTAGGTCATGTCTTCCAACTCCGGTTGAGTGAGTATTGACTAGTCAATACTAACAAAATTCTAGTGTATTGGTGAGTACTCATACAACAAGTATCCCGAATCAATCTTCCCATACGCATAAGTAATTTTCCCTTACATTAAAATGAACTTTTTGGAATTTTTAATATTGTTGAATATGTTGACACACTTGTTCACAACAGGTCTGACCTTATAAAACTGAGTGTTTATCTACAGTACATATTCATAGATAATATCTGGGATGACTTCTTTGTTACAAAGTTCACCACTTAGCATCAATGGTTTATATGTTATGGGGTGGACTAGTGAGCTAGTGTATGAAGCAGCATCCACAATTTGTTGAATTCCCTTGAAACTTGGCACATGGTGGGGTGTCTTTATTATTGAGTTCGAAAAGGTTACTTTCACACAGGTAGATGCATTGCAGTGGATATATCAAAAGTACATATGGATAAATGATTTAGCAGAGAAGATACCCCATTCTATTAGATTCAATGCAATACTCAATGTAATTATGAGAGATTAAAGGCCTCAAAGGATTGTGACTTAAGTCACCTAACACAGGGACACGGGACAAGCAGGACACGAGGATTCGAGTGTCCGACACAGGGACGTTGACCCCACAGAACAACACACGTTAAGACACGTTATATATATATTAAAAATTAGATATTTCTTACGCAAATTCTCATTCATGATACAAATTCATTGATTCAAACATAGATCTTCATCTAGATGTAAGTTTTACAAAGTAACATTAAGCATACAAATACAATTGTGACAGATTCATCGAATCATCCAACAAGAGAAAGATAAGAAACTGCAGTTTTCTCATTAAGTCATGAAAATCAAAATGTGTTACATAGGTAGTAGCATTCTAATGGCAAATAGAAATAGCAAATACAAGAAAACTACAAGCCTCAAGGCAGTAGGTAGCTCATGATTCATCAATCATCATCATCATCAAAATCAGCATCATTGTCATCATCATGGTCACCACTGCTCTCCTTTGCTACATCCTCCTCCTCTCTATCCCATGTCATCTCTGCATTTGCTAGTGTGGAGGATGACCCCTCAACAGTGTCATCATCACCAAAAGTTACAGGCTCTAGCATTGGCTCATTAAGATCCAAGTTGGCCAATGCCAACTCAACACTGTTGTCCAAATAAGATGAATCACCTCCAAAATGCTCCCAAACACTTTGTTATTCGCTCCCACACACCCACAGCAAGAGACACAGAGAAAAGAGAGGAAGAAATGACCCAAAACCAACCTTTATGGGACATTAAATCAAGGGACACGTGTCCCAAAATCAGGACACAATGGACTTGTTCCTCGGACATGACCGAACACGAGGGACATGATCGGAAGCCACGTGTCCCACTGAATCATGTCTAATTAGACCAATTTGGGACGTGCATTGTAAAAATTTCTCATTTCCCACCCTGGTTTTCAGTTTCACCTTATTTCTCCAATATAGTTAAATGCCTTTTCCCATATCCATACATTCAACAACTGAAAAATAAATATTGTTGAAAACACAAATTCTGGAAATTTTATAAAATGCTGGAAAATGCAAAAATAAAAAATCAAGCAGGTACAAACAATCATAAAACACATTTAAACACAGTGATTTTTGGTCAAGGTGACCCTAGAAAAACCCCCTACAACTCTTGGGGAAAACCAGTTCGAAAGCTCTTTCTTATTTCTGAAAATGATTTTTACCGTAAGAAATATTCAGCAAAAAATCAGCAAGCAAACTTTTACAACTTATCTCCTTTTCCGTGCCTCACAGCCAACTGGAAAATACTTGCGAACAACAAAACAACACAGCAATAAATGTTGTACGGCCTCCTCGATTTTCGTGCACACTTTCAACCTTAAATGTTGTTGTACCGCCTACCTAGAAATGCGTGCCAAGCCGCCATAAATACGTTGTACAGACCTCAATTTGCGTGCAAAAAAACCCAGCAATATCCTGTACGGATTTGCCTCGATCTACATGCCAAAGTACAGCGACTTGCTGTACGGCCTTCCTTGGAAAATGTGCCAGCAAACTGTTCCTCGATTTCAGTGCAAACAGCTATACGGATTTCTAGAAAATCGTGTCAAAATCTGCCTTTCACTGTGTGCTAACTCAGTTGTACGGATTTGCTAAACTGTTGCCTTGGAATGTGTGCCAAGCTGCTGTCTCCTTCTCCTCCCTGTCCAGAAATCTCCCTTGCTCTCTTGCTCTCCTTCTCTCAATCTGCGCATGAAAGAATGAATGACCTTTTCTTCCTTTTCCTCCTTTAATCTAACCCTAAGTGAATTTTGGGTGATCCCCAAATCCAATGGCTGAAATAGATTGAGATCTAGGGCTGAGATTAAATGCTCATTTAAATCTCACTTTCTATTTTTTAATTCACCCCACTTTAATAAAGACCCACTTAGTCATTTATTTCGAAAGTCACTTTTCCTTTCTAATTTTACATTGACTTTATTAAAGTCACTTTAAAATTAGACTTTAGTAACTTTATCACTTAAAGTCACTTTTAAATTAGATTTGACTTTATAAAAATTATAAAGTCACTTTAGGAGAAAATTAAATTCTTTTGGACACTTTTCCCTAGGCCAAAGATCAAAGCTTTAGGGAACCACCTGTCCTCCGGTACCAAATTTCAACACTCCCTCTTATCGAGGAAGGTGTTCCTCACCACACCCATCTTGTCTCTGAAGTAATCATGCTTGCCCGTGGTAAGGCTTTGGTAAGTATATCTGCAACCTGCTCATCAGTGGAAATATACTCAAGCTTCACAACTCCTTTTTGAACATAGTTTCTGATGAAATGATATTTGATCCCCATATGCTTTGACTTGTCATGAAATACTGGATTCTCCGTGAGTTTAATGCAACTCTGATTATCACAGTAAATCACTGAAGGTCTCAACGGCTGACCAAATAAGCCAAACAACATCTTCCGAAGCCAGATGGCCTCACAACTAGCTAGACTAGTTGCGATATACGGTGCTTTCGTTGAACTCAATGCTACTGACTGTTGCTTCTGGCTAAACCATGACACTACTGCGGAACCCAACCCAAAACAGCACCCTGAAGTGCTCTTCCTATCAGAAGCACAACCTGCCCAATCAGAATCAGTATAACCTCCCAATCTCAATCCATCCCCCTGCCTGTAGTCCAGACCATAACCCACTGTCCCCTGCAAGTACCGCAAAATGTGTTTTGCAGCCACCCAGTGAACCTTCCTAGGCTCACACATAAACTGACTCATCGTGTTGACTGCAAAACAAATATCTGGTCTACTATTGACCAAATACATTAAGGAACCAATCAGCTGCCCGTACAATGTGGGATCCACCAACTCGGAATCCGTAGCATGAAGCTTCTTCCAGTTGGTGATCATCGGTGTCGACATGGGTTTACAATCCTCCATGTGGAATCTACCAAGGATGTCCACAATATACTTCCCTTGTCCCAAGAAGAAATGCCCCTCCTCCTGCCACACCTCCAAACCCAAAAAGTAATGCATAAAGCCGATGTCCTTCATCTCAAACTCCGCCGCAAGATCTCTCTTGCAGTGCTCTATGAGTCTCTCTGCACCTGTAATGATCAAGTCATCCATATACAGCACCAAAATGAGAGGCTCCTCGCCTATCACTATATAGTAAAGGTTCGGATCTGCCTCACTCTTTGTGAAACCCATCCCCTGCAAGTATGTATCTATCCTGGAGTACCAAGCTCTGGGAGCTTGCTTTAGGACATAAAGAGCCTTCTTCAGTCTGCACACATGGGACTCCTTCCCATGCACCTCAAAGCCCTATGGCTTTTCAATGTACACTTCCTCCTGTATGAAGCCATTGAGAAATGCAGTCTTCACATCCATCTGGTGGATCTTCCAACCCATCTCTGCTATTATCGATATAATGGAGCGAATCGAAGTATATCGAGCCACAGGAGCAAAGGTCTCCTCATAATCAACTCCCTCTACTTGGGAGAACCCTCTAGCCACAAACCTTGCTTTGAATTTCTCAATGCTGCCATCTACAACATGCTTTACCTTGTAAAGCCATCTGGAAGTAACCACGGATTTGCCCTCAGACCTCGGCACCACCTCCCAAACATCATTATTCATAATAGAAGAATACTCCTCCGGCATGGCCTCTCTCCAGACCTGCTGGCTAGCTGCCTCCTCATAGCTAGAAGGCTCAGAGTCAAGGATGCTGGTAGCCATTGCCATATAGCTACAAAACCTCTCAGATGGTCTAATCTCTTTGACCGGCCTCTTAGGCTCAGCAACAGATGTGGCATCTCTCAAGGTGTCCTGAAGCCACTTGGGCTTCCTCTTCCCTGAGCATGCTTCTCCCATAGGAGAATCAAACTCCTCATCACCATCAGTAGCCTGAACTCCTGACTGCCTATCTGCTGTCCTCCTGCCTGCACCTGAACCTGTAGAAGCTGAAGTACCGTGTGAACTGTCCATCAGTGGACTCCCTAGTAAACTGCTCTGCATGCTGCCCAGAGCACCACCCCTCCGGCTCGACGAGCCACTTCTCACTGACAAACCTTACATCCTCATAGATGTACCTCCGAATCCTCCTTATCCCTGCCCACTGGATCCCTGCAATTGACTCAACTGCTGCTGAGGGTCTGGCGGATCCATATACTCTAACTCCCGTGACCTCCTAAAGGCCCTGCCCTCCTCAAACTTCACATCCCGCCTGACAACAACTTTCCTCTGTGCAGGAATGTAAATCCAAAAGGCCTTTGAGGTCTCACTATAGCCCACAAAGATACCCTTCTCTACGGTGGGCTCTAGTTTGGTCCTCTTCTCCTTGGGTATGTAGGAGTATGTAATGCACCCAAAGATACGAAAATGACCAATATTAGACTTCTTCCTAGAAAAAGCCTCCTCTGGAGTCATGTACCCCAAGGCACGATGCGGACTCCTGTTCTGCAAATAAACAGTTGTGTTGCAGGCCTCTGCCCACAAGAATAATGGCAACCCCTGACCATGTAACAAGGCTTTGGCAGCCCCTACGATGGATCTGTTCTTCCTCTCCGCAACCTCGTTCTGCTGGGGGTTGTAAGGAACAGTGAACTCC